>CADDIJ020001422.1:0-64811 GCA_902809745.2 Tetradesmus lagerheimii | reverse complement strand
AGTCGGTAACACGGGCACTGGTAAGGGTGTCAAGGCGGCGGCGCTGGAGAACAGCTGCGGCTCGTTTGTCGGCACGTTGATATCAACAATTTCGTGCACAACCCAAACAACGGCGCAGATGCGGCCAAACAACTCAGCTGGCTGAAGCAGATTGTCGACAAGCGCATTGCTCTGTCCAGCGAGGCCCGCACAAACACGGTGCTGTGTGGCATGCTTCTCAAGCAGGTGTCGAGTGGAGGTGACACGATCACGCTGCGCATTAATCACAAGGATGAGAGCAAGCACATCAACCGCAGCACGTTGTTCATGATGTGCAATGACGTGCCAAAGATCCAGCCGTGCGATGATGCTGTGCAGGACAGGATCGGCGGGGTGTTTGACATGCAGGTAGAGTTCAAGGAGAAGCCCAACCCCTTCAGGCCTGACCATGAGAAGCCCAGAGACCCCAGCCTTAAGGACAAGCTGACCAAGCCGGAGTATCAGAACGCCTTCCTAAGCACCCTGCTTGATGCCTACCAGGAATACAGACACGCAGCTCACGTGATCCCTGCAAGCGTGTCCGCAGGCGTTCAGGACTGGGTGACAAATGAGTGTGGCCTGGAGAACCTTTTGGCTGAGGTGTGCGAAGCTCACCTCGATGTGCATACCATGCAACCGGATCAGGGCACATACGTGCCCTTTGATGAGCTCTATCAGATGCTGGTGGTCGATGGGGTGGGGCCACGGCACAACAAGGTGTGCATGTCCAAAACGAAGCTCGGCAAGCAACTAACACTGCTAGGCTATCCTTGCGATACAAGGTCTGTGGGGGGTAAGAAGGTTCGCGTCAGACTGGGCTTAAGTCTTAAGCATGAGCAGAGCTCGACATCCGCTCAGGAAGAGCTTGGAGATGCCCGCTACTTCTAGAGACAGCTATGTGCTTGCTGCAGGGAAACACAACCATCCGGGGCTCTGCTTGAATGCTGCTCGCACCACCTCTGAGTGTCAACACTCATACACTCGGCTCACAGGCGGGAACAGGTTGCCCACCAACCTGTTCCCAACCTGTTCCTGCCTCTCTCTCACCTCCAAGTTTCTCAATCAAATAAGAGGAACAGGTTACACAGGTACAGGTTGAGAATATCTACAGCATGACAGCATCTGCTTAAGAGTATGTTACAACGCTGTGTGATGTGGTAATGATGAATAGGAATCAACCTGTTCCTGTAGCACCTGTTCCAGGCAGTTAATTGGGGGCTGGCGGTTATAGTAGCCTGAACAGTACCAGGCACGAGAACAGGTTGTGACCAACCTGTTCCCAACCTGTTCCTTGCTGATGACTCCTGTCTTCAATCAGCCACTGGATAATCGGCAGTGGCAGCAAGCCCACTGCAGTGTTAGCAGAACTGCCGTGCGCCCCCATGGCATGCATCACCACCTGGTGGGCTAGTTGCGGCCGTCTTGAGTGATATTCGTGCTATTTCAGTTGCAACCAGGCAACGGCAGGTCAGCAGACAGCTTTTGCCATTCACTCTGTAACAACGACCGTGCAAGGAGCAGCTGCCACGATGCAGTTGCAAGGAATCTTGCAAGGACTCATTGCTGTGTGCGTGAGATACCTCAGCCAGCAGGTGCTTTGGCGCGCTGAGCAATAGGTTCATTGCAAGAGCGTTGCAAGCCTGCTGTGGCCATGGATGAGCCTCACCACGCACTGGGTTGGTGTAACCAGCCTGGTGGTTTGAAACCACCGTAACGCCTGTTTGCTGCTGTAGCTGGAAGTTTCAAGTGCAGCAGCGGACGCACTGCTGGCTACCAGTTGCTGCATGGCTACTGGCTTGCTGCTTCAAACACTCTGCAGCATATAGGGCACATGAAACCCAGTTTCCGCTATGCTGCAATGCGAGAATGCGGGCGTCGCTCACAGTGGAGCTGCGTATGACCAGCAGCATCCGTCCTGCCGACAGCAAGGCCCCCTGTGCTTGGCGCGCCACGTGTGATCGCGGGTCGCAGCCTGTTCCGCTAGCTTGGGTGGTGCGGTCTATGCACGCAGCAGGTGCCCCACGAGATCATAGCTGTGTGGGTCGGTGGTTCTCTGGACCAACTGCAGAGGAGCTCCGGTCAAAACGTGGTTGATGCATGCATACTGCAAGGCGTCCTTGTTGCGCTTGGCTTGCCGTCTCAGCTGGTGCAGCTCAGTAGGATCGTTGATGGCAGTGGCCGCCCTTAATTTTTCCCTGACATCGTCTGCCAGCACCGGAATGAGCTGTGCGTCCCAGCAAAGAAAGAGCTCAGCAGCAATGAGTGACGGGGTTGTCATGTATATGTCACTGAGGTCACAAATTATCTGCCAATCCACACAATGCTATTCAGCCATCCTATCCTGTGAAGGAGGATGGTGGGTGCTGTAAAGCAGCTTCTAGCTAGCATCCTCCTCGTCACTCCCAGCGCCTGCCTGCAGGTCGTCGGTGTATGTCTGCTGCTGCTGCTGCTCCCTCCGGGTCTGGCGCTCCCTCACAGCCGCCGCCTTCACTGCGTTCAACGTGGTCTTGAGCTGCTTTCGAAGGAAGCGGTCGTTGATGCTCTTGAGGAATGCGTCACGCCCACTTGTGTAGAGATAGGGCCTCTGCTCCGCCACTCTGGCGTGGACCAGGTCCGTGAACAGCCACGGCTGGTTGTGGCGAGGCGGCAGATAGTGCTGGCGCAGCTCCTCACTCAGCGCCTTGGGCAGGGTGAATGTCTGGATGTCAATGTGTGTCTCATCTCCTACTGTTGTGTCCCCAACCAGTAGGCTGATGGTGTCCTTGCGTGCATCTTTTGGGTGCAGCACCAGCCATCCTGCAGCACCCGGTTTGGTGGTCGCTGGTACGGGGCTGCCTGCCGCGTTGTTCGCGATGTAAACCTGCGCGTCTTTGCACATCTGCTCCCGGGTCGGCGCTTGCGCATAGCCAGATGGCAGGTACACGCGCACAGCGCCCAAGTTCAGCAGCGGTGCGCGGAACTGCCACTTGCCTTTCCAAGGCAGGCTTGCGAAGAACATTAGGGCAAGCCGATTGCTGTCCCCGCGTGGCAGCGAGGCGATCTGCCGCCTCACTGCGTCCATGTCCGGCAGCTTTGCCTCTGCCATGATCGTCTCTTTGTCGCTGTCCTGCAAGCCGGCAAAGCTGTACTTGAGTAGAGATAGCAGTGTGGAAACCACTTTCTCTCTTTTGTTATGTTCAGGAAACAGCTTGCAGAAGATGCCGGCAGAGCCGCAAGCCGCTGGCCTCAACATCAGTTCCGCTAAGGGGGCAAATTGTGCCCTGTTTGGCACAGCTTGCAACTGGCCCAACAACTGGTTTAGCGATGATATATGTGTCGTTACTGCTCTTGGTGATAAGGTCAAAGACCGCAAGAGCTGCTGCAAGCACAACACAAACTGCTCATCAGGGAGGTTTCTGTGGCGCGCCACGACTTGCTGGACTGTCTGGTTCGGCTTCGTTGCCGCTGCGGCAGCACTGCTGGAGGTTGCGGTGGTGGTAGCCATATGTTTGTGTGTATGTCACCTCTCCTTAAGTGGTTTTTTTTTCGATGTACATCAAACGCAGCCGTCTGCTGATTTGATTGTGCAGCGCTGTTTCAGCACCCATCCAACACGTCTGCCGAGTATGTCTGCAAGCACCTTCGCTTTCTTCTTGGCTGTCCTGGGATCTGCCAGGTACTCGGTAATGAAAGCATGCATGCACAACTTGAGTGACGCTGCTGGATTTTTGGTAGCCTCCCGCACCGCCTTTGCGCACCAGGCATTGAAGGAGCGTGTGGTATATGGCGACGGTTGGTTGCCGCTGCGTGCCGTGGTGTAGGTGAACAGATGTTCACGTGGAGTGTGTTCGAGTGAGCATCTAGTTAATGCTTCCAGGCGTGGAGGCAGTGTCGTGCGCGCTGCTCTGCTGGCACCCAAGTACACAATATATGCTTTGCTGTTGGTGGTGGCATTTGGTGGTGGCAGCACCAAGTAGCTGCTGCTACCGCATGTGTCTGTACTGCCGGGATCACGGGCAAATATACGGCAGCATGCAAGGTCACTGATGCGTGGCAGCATTGTGATAAACGCCATGAGCAGCTTTGGCTGGGTGTCCTCCTGAATGGCGTCGCAACAACAGCACAACTGTTTGTAAGTCACCCATCCGTCTGCACTTTTTAACTGGTGGGTGGCCGCACCCTTCGCCTTTCTATGCGCGTATTTAAGCTGCTGAATCGCCGCTTTTACGACAGCCTTGGCCTTTGCATTGTCAGACAGGACTGTCTGCAACAAGCTTTGCAGAGCCGTGAGCATGCCCTTCACTGTCCATGGCGAGAGCTCGTATTGGCGCACAGCGTTTGCTGTACTTGAGAGAGAAAGCGAGCTCACTTTGCGGACGTGCCGAGTCATCTGCTGCCAGTTTTTGATCCCGAGGAACTTGTAGCGCTCGCTGGCACTTAGAACCCGCACTGTTTTGTCCCGGAACAGGTAGTACATAACAATAGCCTGCTGCAGCTGAAGATTGAAAACAATGCCCTTCTTGGCGTCAGCGTCCCAGGGTTGGTCTTCAACTAACACCCAAAAGTCATCAGATTTCAGTGCAGTTGTTACATTGTCTGTGATTGTGTCCAGATAGCGCTTCACCTGATCTGTGCTACGGATCACCTGCTCATGTACATCAAGCAGTTTGTGTCGATTCCAGTAGACGATGGTTTGGGTGGTGCTGTCAAAAGCGCACACGCCAGCATTCTGCGTGCCAGGGTCTATGGACAGACAATACTTTTTAGGAGGCTTGGGGGCGCTGCGCAGCATACTTGATTGTGTAATGCACCCACATAATAATGCCTGTTTCTGCCACCCTTGCATGTTTGCAGGCGCCCTACAGCTGGATGGCGCAAGGCCACAGCAGCGTGCTGCTGCAAGCGCAGCTGCAGTTGCAATCACTGCACTGCAGCAGCCGCAGCAGCAGCCAGCACCGCCAGCGCCAATGCTGCTAGAGGCAGCAGGGGCAGTGCATCCTGTTGCGCCAAGCAGCAGCAGCAGCAGCATGACCACTGCAGCACTGGACGCAGTGTCAGACCTTTCAATAGCCCTGAGCAGCGAGGCTGATGCTGCACATGCTGCTGCAGTAGCTGCCGTGGTGCCTTTGCTGAGGGCTGCAGCAGACCCAGCTGTGGCTGCAGCCATCAAGCAGGGGCTGAAGCAGTTGTACGCGGCAGTACGTCAGGGTGCTTCAGTGCCTGCAGGTGTCCTCAGGGCGCTTGCTGTGCCGGCTTGTGGACCCAGTGCTGACAATCCCACAGCAACAGCAACGGCAGCACCAGCAAGCGCAACACCTACCAGCACAGGCAAGAAGCGCAAGCATGGCACTGCCATGGCAGCAGCAGCAGCAGCAGCAACAGAGGCGGACAACAACAAAAAACAAAAGGTGCAGAAGCCTCCCCCCGTATTTTCTGATGGCCGGCTCGGCGTGTGGCTTGATGAGGATGTGGCTGGGGATGGGTGCTGGGTGCAGCTGGGCGATCACGTGTTCATGGGGTTAGAGTGCAGCAAGAAGAACATGTGAGACCCAGCCAGCTTCAAAGTGGCAGCAGCTGCTGCTGAGGTTGCAGGTGGATCTGCTGGCAGCAGCAGCAACAGCAGCAGCAGCAGCAACACCCACCTGGTTTGGCTATTCCGCGTGGACCGCTTTGAAGGCAACTCCATGTTTGGCCGATTCTATCTGAATGCTGCGCGCGACCTTCCCCAGCCCCTGCAGCTTCAGCGAAGATCTCAGAAGCTGTGCAGTAACGAGATCAGCAGCATTCTGCATGTTCTGCAGCCCTCTGACAGCAGCAGCGAGGCGCTGGAGACATTGTCTAAAGTGGAGGCAGAGTGGTTGTTGGAGGTGCAGGCTGGGCTGTGTGCAGTTGAGACTTAGCTAAGCTATAGCTGAGACATGAGTTTTGAGCAGTAGCATGAGATGAGTGTGGCAGCACTATGGTCAAAGCAAATCCACAAGTCATCCACAAGTCATCCACAGCAGACCATCCACAAGCCATCCACAACGGGCTAGGGCCGTCCACAAGGCCGTCCACAACCGGAACGGTCCACAACCGTTGTGGATAAGCCTCGATCGCGTGTGGATCATGTTGTGGATTGTGCAACTGAGCCTCGAATCACTGCTTAAACACGTTTACATATACAATATATGAGTTGTAAATAATGTTCCGTCGAGCTTGTGCCCGTACGCGAGCACAGCGAGCAGCAGCAGCAGCAGCAGCAGCAGCAGCAGCAGCTGCAGCTGCTAGCATGCCATCGCCGCTGATGCTGCAGCTGCAGGATGATAATAAAGGATATCAACATGTGCTGGTAGTCCATGCTGATGTTGATACCAAAGGACAACAAGCAGCAGTAGCAGCAGCAGCCAGCATGCATGTCATCCCTCCTGCTGCCACATTAAGACAGAGGACAGCATGCTTGGGGTGAAGTGCAAAGCAATGCAGTGTCCACAACATGTAACCATGGCAACTGTTCATATCACAAGGTACGTCTGCCAGACATCCCTCCAGGCACACCCTGCATGTGCTTGCGCTGATGCTCCACAATACACACACTAGCTGTACAATAGCATGTTCAAATGTATGTGCCGCACAGACTCCTCCGCTTAGTCCCTAAGCCTCGCTGGCTTCATACGTGCTCGCTTCGCCCTGGATCCGTCTTCCACTTCTCCTGTTGCTGCAGCTGCTGCTGCTGCTGCTGCTGCAGCACCACATACTGCTGCCTCCTGCAGCTCGCACTCAGCTGCTGCTGCCTCCGCTGCTGCACCATCTGATGCTTCCTCCTGCAGCTCGCTATCCCCATCCCCACTGTCTGCTGCATCCTCCTCCTCCTCCTCGCTGCCGTCTGCTGCACCACCGGATCCCCATCCATCATCACTGCTGCTGCCCCCACCCAACTCAGCACTGTCCTCATCCGACAGCTTGCGCTTCCGGCCCTTGCTGCCACCTGCACTGCCGCCCTTGCCGCCCTTGCCGCCCTTGCCCTTGCCGCCCTTGCCGCCGGCCTTCTTGCGCCTGCCCTCAGGCTTGCCTGCACCACCCCCTGTGTCACGCGGCAGACGGCCGACTGGCTTCTCGGCACCTGGCGGGCGGGCAATCTGCTTGTCGCTTGGCGGCACACCAGCCTCAACAGCAGCAGCTAAGGCAGCCTGCAGCAGCAGTCGCAACAGCCAGCACAACAGTGAAACAGGGTTGATGATGACATGGTGAAGATACCACGTAAAAATGCATGCATGGCTGGTTTATGTTGTTCACAAGCAGGTAGCATGTGCCCAAGCATAGGACCTGCAGTGCAGGTGCGCACCTGCAGGACAACAGGGACATAACATGCACTTGAATCAGATGCAGACGAATGCCACGGCCTACAAATACCTTGCATCCGCATCCGCAGCAAAGCGCCAAAATTGCTCCCAATGCAACCAACTCATGACTGTGCAATACTGTCCACAACACAACATCCAGCTGCAAAAAGTGCGCGGCAATCTCTTCCTCTGTGAACTCTGCTTGGTAAAGGTCCACAGCAAGCGTTTGAGCCTGACGCAGCTCAGCAGTTGTCGAGCCAGGTGCCTGCGGCTGGTCACGATCAGCTGCCGTCGATGGCTGGTCAGCGTCTGTCGGCCATGCCTCTATGGCGTCGAACCATGCTTCACCATCTTCAGCGGCTGCATCAGCAGTGTCTTTGTCGGCTGCTGCAGTTGCTGCTGCTGCTGCTGTGATGCCTGCAGCAGAGGGTGGGCCTGCCTCCGGCATGTCACCTAGCAGGCAGTTGAAAACGGGTTTCATGAAAGCATGCAAAACCGTCGGATGCACGGCACAAGCACAAGCACAGGCATGCTGCAGGGGTTGGGGCTGCCGCAGCTGCTGCCAGCATCATGATGCAGGGTGATCAACCACCGAGCAGCAAGTCTTGATGACATATGAACATAACCATACGGCACATTCTGTCATATCAACTGCTCTATCCACTACTGCTGCAACAAGCAGGACACCGCAACCGGACCCTCACTGTCGCCTGCAGCTGCAGCGTCCACGTCCATGTCCTGCGGAGCGCTGCGAGGTGCGGGATCGACCAGCGGGCATTTTTCAGGGCCATGGTAAAGGTTGAACTGCGTTTTCTGCCGCGGGTCTGGCCGCTGGCACCTTCTACAATTTCTCGTCAACTCCTTGCCGTTTGTGTCAAAGACGACGACAGCTTTGTCAAACTCGGTGCCTTTGGCGCCTTTCTCAATCATATGAACGTCACGGAATACACATAGCTGGCGTGTGAGAGCTGAGCCAGAGAACCAGAGGGAAGGCCGGCAGCTAGTAGAGTGGGTGCTTGCGCACTCGAAAGCAACATTGATGCGGTATCAAAACTAAATTATATGCAGGTGGGCTTAGGATGTGTGTGGCCTCCTGATGGATGCTGCAAGGGCAGTGTAACTAGTTACTGACAGTCAGTGGGGGTCTCTTGACAGGCCCACTTCATGTCTGCCTCATGCTGACATAAATCCACCATGCAATCATTGGCTTATGCACATATGTTGCACCGAGCACTTGCAAAAGCGGTCTGCATGGCTTCCACATCATGTGTGAGTTGCTGTGTCTGGAGGCATCCTGAAGCTGCAGCTCCGCTCATGTTCCCCCTGAAAAACTAAATGTAAGATGGTATGAATAGATATTTTTGCAGTGAGAGGGGGGCTAATGGCTTCCTTGCATTGTTCCACAAGCCAGGGCAAGTACCATCCACAGCATGGTCCTGTGGATGCTGGATGGGGTGCTTGTGGATGAGTTGAGGACATTCTGTGGATGCTTTTTGCCATAGTGCAGGACAGCTTTGGAGGCTGTGCACAGCAGCACCCAGCCCAGTTAGGGCATTCAATGCAGGCCCTGTGTGGCTGTAAAACTACGCCACATCCTTTTTGAGTACTGTTTGTTGACTTGTCACTGAGAGCGGACAGCAGTGCACAGTTGATAAAAAAACCTGCTTGTTTGCATGCTGTTATGTGCTGCTGTGCCTCTGTGGTCAGCCTGGCCCGGACAGAGCAGCATCCAGCAACGCTCCTCCAAACGGCGTCTTGACAACGGTTTTAGCAATAAAAGAATTGCGTCTCGGCGGCTCATGTATGTTTTCCTCGCAGGTGGCAGCTAAAACTCAAGCTGCGAAGTGGCCCGCACGAGAGTTTTTGGAACCTTTCGCTATTCTCAGTTCGAAAACGTTTGTAATCTGCTATAGCAGATATTAGTTTTACCGTATGTTTTGCAGTCTCGCAGACTAAGATACAGTTAGTTTGTGACCTGAATATGGCTGGGTAGGGGCTGAGTGCAGGTATCACTAGTAAGCAGGCTCGACGTCTTCGGTACGTGGCAACGCCCATACTATCTGCAAAAGCTGAAAGTAAGTATCACATATAAGCTAAACGTTTTGCTGTGTTGTGATGATAATGAAGGGACAGTGTGAGGGGCACGGTTCCTTCGTCCCGTAGACCCTATGTGACAGCTGCCTGACGTTCTGAGACAGGCATCATACCGTCTCAGCCTGCAAAACAAGTTTTAAATGCATGTGTCGGCCTACATCGGTTTGGACTGGTAGATTATACATACCTTTTTGGAAGGGATAGAAAGTGAGGAGCTGAGGGGGGTGGAGGTGAGAGGGGTAGAGGGGTGAGAGGGCTGTTGAAAACTTTTCAGCCCCAGTCGACACCACCCCCAAAGAAATACAGCTGGAGGGGACCCCTCTCACCTGTTGGCACCGCAGTACGGGCTGTCCCATGATGTGTCGGCCTGCATCGGTTTGGACTGGTAGATTATACATACCTTTTTTGGAAGGGATAGAAAGTGAGGAGCTGAGGGGGGTGGAGGTGAGAGGGGTAGAGGGGTGAGAGGGCTGTTGAAAACTTTTCAGCCCCAGTCGACACCACCCCCAAGAAATTCAGCTGGGGGGGACCCCTCTCACCTGTTGGCACCGCAGTACGGGCTGTCCCATGATGTGTCGGCCTGCATCGGTTTGGACTGGTAGATTATACATACCTTTTTTGGAAGGGATAGAAAGTGAGGAGCAGAGGGGGGTGGAGGTGAGAGGGGTAGAGGGGTGAGAGGGCTTTTGAAAACTTTTCAGCCCCAGTCGACACCACCCCAAAGAAATTCAGCTGGGGGGGGACCCCTCTCACCTGCGGGCAGCACCTGCCCGCCCAATCACTGAGTAACGTGAAAAGAAGTTGAAGCCAGCAGATCACGGGACTGAGCCACTTAAGCGCGCGTGATTGTACTGAATAAATGTGTCTCTACACTGTTGAGTCAGATGTCGTCCCCCACCATTGCATCCATGTTGAAGCTTGGTACAAGCTGGTTCACAGGGCAGGGCTGCAAGGAGCACGCCATCAAGCGCGCTCGTGATCTGGGCCACAGCGTGATCCTGGGGTGGACGCATCCACAAGGTGCCCGGTACTACGGCAGCTACTCCGCCACCACCGACATGCTCGAGCACTGCAGTGATCCCAGCACCCCGCACGCGCTGCATGACCTAGAAGGTTTGTACCATGTCACCATGGATGATCAGCCATACCCCCCTTACTTTGATGTGGAGTGGACGTCCACAGAGGTGGAGGCATACCCCTGGCTGTCACGGGAAGGCATCATCAGGACATATGCACAGCCATGTGGCACATGTTCGGCGTCAGCCTAACAACAACTGATTTTGTTGTAGCTGACGCAAGTGGCATGAACAGCAAGGGGGAGTTCAAGCACAGCTACCACTTGTTCATACGCCCTGCTGCTGGGCCAGCCATTGCACTGGGAAAACCACAACTGGCTGAACTGCTGCAAGTGTGCCTGCAACCCAAATACAAAGTGAGGGACCTCGAGACGCCCACGCATGGCAAGCACATCATAGACCCAAGCGTCTACCGCACAAAATACGACTTTCGCATGATATACCAAAGCAAGCCGGGTGGCGAGCGTCCGCTGCTGCCCGTCACCCATCTGGACGCACCAGTGCAGACCTTCCTGCTGGACAGCTTGCCCTCAGATGTGCAGCATTTGCAGTCCCGACTGCCATCAGGCCAACCCGCGCCTCCCCTGCCAGCAGAGCTCGTGCCTCGCGACCCGCCCCATGCCATTGCAGGTGGTGGCATCGGCAGCAAAATCATAATGCGCAACACGGTCTGCACCAACAGTGGCAAGCGCAACACCATTGTCAACATGCAAGGCGACAACAACGAGGTTGCATCGAAAGGCAGCAAGGGATTTAGCTTCTTGACGCCACAAGGGGCCCTGTGGCTGGCGCAGCACGTGCTGAATAAGGCTGGTATTACAGATATAAACCCAATCACATTGCAGCGTGGAAACCTACACCGGGTGTACTGCGTCACAGACAAACCAGGGATGCTCAGTACGTTGATTTTGGCAGCGTACAACGTACTGTACACGTACAGTACGCTGTACGTTGCCTTGTACGCTGTGTGTACGCTGCTGTCAAGGGAACTTGCAACGTACTGGTCAAAGTGTCACTGGAAGTAACATACTGACCACATACAAGAGCGGTTTCTTGCTGCAATTTAGCTCGATTATATAATAATAAGATAATTACATACAATTGCGCCAGTGAGGAGTTGAAATGGCTTCCAGCGCCGCCCCTGCAAACGAGGAAGCGTGGAAGGAGTCCACCAATCCTGTCGACCACTGTGAGGTTGTCGCTAAAAAATCCAACACAACTGATTACAAGTGCAAGCACTGCAACCACACGTTCAGTGGCACCAAAACACGCTGCTATGTGCACCTTACTGGGGACGGCAGTGGGGTCAGGAAGTGCAGCAAGTGTCCTGTCGAGGTGCAGCGTGCCGTGAAGGCTGCTAAGGCTCAGAATCAGGGCAAGGGTAACCTCAAGCGCAAGGCAGAGGAGGATCTGCAGGAACAGAGGCACAGCAGCCACTCTGAGGCAGGCGCTGGGCCAAGCAGTGCAGCAACAGCAGCAGCAGCAACTGATGGGTTTGACAGCACTCCGGTGAGCATTGACAACTGTACAACAGGCAGCAGTTTGGGTTCTTGCAAAAATTTGGCAGCTAGTTTCACCACCCATTGCGTGGGATGTGGCAGTCGCTCACATGTACACTAATGTTGCTGCTGCTGCTGCTGCTGGTGTGCCCGTAGATTGGCAGGGCATTCAAGCGTGCTGATGCCCAGAGCGTGCATGATGCCCTGGCAGATCTGATCTTCTTGGAGGGCCTGCCCATGCGGCTTGTGAAGAGCAAGTACCTGCGCAGCTTCATTGACGCTGTGTCCACCCATGTTGAGCACAGACTGGTGTCCAGTGGCAAGGTCAAGTTCGTCAAGGGCCGGTGAGTCAGTGACTGCCTGCTCAGGCATGCTATGCATTGCATTGCATTGCACCGCACTTCCAGGAATGTACTGCAGCAGCAACTGGGGTCTGCAGCCCTTTCTTAATTGTAAACAAGCAAGTGGTTGTCAGCGACCCAGGCAGTGGTACGTAAAGAGCCTTAGACGAACGTGAAGTCCTTAACAAGGATGACTAGTTTCGGCTTTTGACAGCCTCATCAGACCCTGTGTAGACCACATGCGTGTAAGGCTAAGAATGTAGGTGCTCACGAAAGAGCAGTACAGCTGACACTGACACTGATAGTGTCAGCTGCACTTGTACTGCCTCTGGGAGTGAAAGTACGATGCTGCCATGTGATGTGATCATGCATGGCAAGCAGCATGCAAGCATGGTAAATGCAAGCAAATGTAAGGCACTTAAACTTCAGTGCCGTGCGCGAATAAGGCGCGATGCAATGGATTTGTTTTTGGTGTAGGCAACTACAACGCGTGCTGCAGGGCCCCCAAAGATCCGTGACACCTCTGGATGATGCTTGTACTGCGCATATACGCGGTTCAGCACCACACCAATACGTGCTGTCATCTCAAATTGCCCATTAGGCAAGATAAGCACTGGGGCATCACCTCTACGCTGCTGTCGTCTGCCTGGCGGGCGGCTGAGCAGTGCAGTGCGGCATGAATGATCAACAGCAGCAAACCAGCTTGGCAGCTGGCGCGCTGGGTAACCTCTGTCCAACAGTCTGTTCACGAACAGAGTTTTCATGCGTTCAAAGTCTTTCCTGACATTCCATGATAATTTCCCTTGCTTTCATTGTTGCTGCCAACTGCAGTGAGGACTTGCCTACGCCCACCTACAAGCCCATGGCTTACAACACCCTGCGCACTACGTGCCTGGATGCAGCGAAGCAGCGCACACAGCAGTAGTTGAAGAAATGGGACAAGCGGGCCAACAGCACAGGCATGACCATCAGCTGTGACGGCTGGAGCGATGCTCAGAGCCGCCCCATCCTGAACGTGATGGCCACCTGCCCTAAGGGTGCTATGTTCCTGGGTGCAGTGGATACCAGTGGTGAAACCAAGTCAGCTGAGTATATCGCTGGAGTGCTGACTGAGTACATTGAGGCTGTGGGGCCTGAGAGGGTTGTGCAGGTGGGTGCTGTGGTTGGGCATTAGGGGAGCAGTTTGCACGGGTGCAGAATTGCTGTGGATTGGCTGACGGACTGGGCTGCACATTGCAATTGCCAGCAACCACTGATACTGTCTAGTCTTTGCAGCTCAGAGTTGACAATTTGCCTGCTGTGTGAGCTGCTGCTGTGGCCAGGTCACTACCGACAACGTCGCCAACTGCAAGGCTGCAGGCAGCCTGATTGAGCAAGCCTACCCTCACATCATATGGTCCCCATGCGTAGCGCACGTGTGCGACCTGGCCCTTGAGGACATTTTCAAGCTGGACTACTTCAAGGAGGTGCACGATGACACCAAGGGCTTTGTCACCTTCATCAACAACCACCAGGCCACCCTAGCAGCATGGCGCAACCACACAACAACCGATGGTGCCATTGACCTCACAGGGCAGCCAGCCTCAAGCAGTGCCAGCAGCAAGGTCCTAGTCCTTGTCTTAGTCCTGCAGGGGATGGTGCTCACGCAATCTGGACCAGCGCTGACAGCAGCTCTGCTCTGTTCCAGTGGCATTCAGGATTCAGTTCAAGAAGTATGTTGCAAAGAACAATTTCTCTCTCTCGAAAAGATTCTTTGCTGCATGAGCGGCAATCAATCGTGTCGGCAAAGCGTTGCGAAAGCGTTGCAACCCTTCGGCCCTTGGCTTCACAAAACAGCAACACTGCTTCCTGTCCATTGGTATTCTCCTTGTTCTCTCATTTCCCTGTCTCCTGTGTATATTAATTTTTGTTTACTCCTTCCCTTCTTACATACCGTTCAATCTACTTTGGGCTACGAGATGCTTATTCCTCCTATGCTCAGTTTCGATCTCCATTCACTTTTCAAACGCAACAGTTAACCCTGTGTGGGTGACAGGCGCTGTGTGTTTGCAAGGTGGGGCGTCGGAGGGACTTTGTGTTGGACTTTTGCTGTGCTGCTCATGCACTCTCGTTCAGCGCATTACTTCTACCTTCACCACAGGTTTGGCACTGAACTCGCAAAACACGTTCTTGACAAGGAGCAACATCAGCAACCTTTGCTGCTGCAGGGATGTTGCATGCAAGGATGGCAGCACCCTGTGCCAGGTCCTTCCAGCCAGTGGGCAATGCCCTGCGTTCCATGCATGTTCCTCTGATGGCGCAGCGGGGTGTGACTACACAGCGTCAGGTAAGGAAGTATGTTGTCAGGCAGGAGCTGCAGCAAGAGCGCGCATCATGCATGTCAGCTAAAGGCACAGTGCGGAGATTCACTTCATCAACATGTGGACAATTGCTTGGTTTGTGCCGTGCATCATGCAGTGCCTGTCCTCGACCTGCAACTGCTTTGACAGTTGCAAGATAACCCTTCCATAAAAACAACACAAGACTTGTTGTTTGCTGTGCGCCCGCAAGTGATGCATGTTTCTAATGATGTTGCACATGATGGATTCATGTTGCTGTGTTTTTCATCATGTTGCTCATCATGCGCAGTGAGCCACCCATTTAATTCTTGTGTTGCAGGTGTGTGCGCGCTACAAGCCCATATCTGAAGATGATCTGCAGGAGGGGCTAAAAGACACCAATGTAGACCCCCAAGTCAAGGACGCGATCATCAAGGCTCTCTCTATGGCTCTAGGCCAGCAGCAGCGTGAGGAGCAGCAGCAAGAGCAGCAGCAGTCTCCGAGCAGAATGGCAGACCCTACCCTGCTGCTTTTGTTGCAGGACAGACAGTTTGTGCGAGACAGCGTAGCGCAACTCAGCAGTCGCATAGATGCCCTCGACAGCAAGCAGAGCAGTCGCATGGACGACCTTGAAAGCAAGCAGAGCAGTCGCATGGACGACCTTGAAAGCAAGCTGAGCAGTCGCATAGATACCCTTGACAGCAAGCAGAGCAGTCGCATGCACGACCTTGAAAGCAAGCTGAGCAGTCGCATAGATACCATTGACAGCAAGCTGGGACAGCTTCGCACTTTTCTCTGGGTTCTTGTGGCCGCTGCAGGGTCAATGGTGGTCAAGGATTGGTATCCACTGGTTTCCAAGTTGTTGCCATAATCATACATGTGCGCTATGTCGTGGGATAACCAATGCCGCATTGCTACAAATTGTTTTCACATGTGCGCTATCTCTACTTTACATACCAATACATGTAAGCGACTGTACCATTGCTGGACCCCTTACCAGTGCTAGGGCTCAAGGTGGTGGTACAGTCTGGACTTACGTTTCCAACCGGAACGCTTGCAGCGCTTTTGCAATCAATGTAATGACTTTTGGAGGGGCGATCGAACTGCAACCGCCGTAGACCGAAGACATCAGACGCAACCTGTGTTGTCGTGCAAAGCAGCGACGCCACTTGCAACTAAGCTATATTAGACTCTAATTTAGAGCATTAAACAACTGTTGATAACGACAGCAGCTAAGGGAGCCACAAGCAGCAAGCAGGAGCAGAAGTCAAGCAGCCAGCAGTAGCAGCACACCGATGCTGCCTGATGAGCGTAAGCTCCCTGGTGTTCAAGGTGATCTGCGATTAGTTGACATACGTTTGCAAGTTATAGCCTGCCTCTTGTGGCTGCAGATGTGCTCAACGCGCCTGTCTGCTCTTTTGTCTGTGCAGCCTTTTGCATCAGCAAATCACTTCAGCTGCAGACCAGCAGGATGTGGCTGCTGCACAAAGCAAGGTGCATGCAAGAGTGTTTCCTATGGCAGGGCTTCTAGGCAAGCGCCTGCAGCCACTGCAGCCGTTGCCTGGCAGCAGCAGCAGCAGCAGTGCAGCCCTGTGTGCTGCTTTGCTGCGCCTAAAACAGAGGGCTCAACACGCTGGAGTGGATGCCTTTGATTTGATTATTAACGGTGACCTGCAGCAATGGGAGTCTATGGTTTGTGCAAGCTTGGCTGTGGGTATGTCGCTGGAGCTGCACCCCAGCACCGTGCAGGATCAGGTAGGTCCTGCTGCTGGCCCACAGCTTTTGATCACGGTGTGCTGCTGCTAAAACCTCACTACAGTTTGTGCAGGAGCTGAAGCTGGCGTTGTGGTTGGGCCGTACTCTTGCCCTGCCTTCAGGAGAGCAGGTCAGCTGCAAGCGCCACATTGAGTGCAAGAGTGCTGATGACAGGGTGCAGCAGCTGCAGGTACGGTGATAGGGTGGTGCGAGAATTGCTCAGCAGCTGTGGCCATTGCACAAGCTCTAAGTTTCATGATACTTTGCAGGTTGGCTTTCCCTGCCAACTCAAGGACCATTACCCGCCTGATGGATGCATGGTGGGGACACAAGGTAAATGCCAGCAGTGGCCTGCTCACTTGTGTGCATACCAGGACAGCCTACAGAAACTCCTCCACTGCACAAACCCATTGAGCATGCAATGAGCTTGCGGTGCATGCAGAGCATGTGCTGTACCTTGATGAACACCTCAGGCTTTTGCTTGTAGATGCGCAGGCCACCACAGACAGTGAGAGCATGACACGGCTATGTCATCACACATACGTCTGCATGTGTGTTGGTGCTGTTGCAGGGTGGGCAGCCTCCTGGCAGCAGCAAGAAGGCAGCAGCAGCAGTCGCAGGCACTTCAAAGCCACGGTTTAAGGCTATGCCAGTGACCTTCAACTTTGTGGTGGAGAAGGTTCTGTACCTACAGGCAGAGCTGCTGTCAGCGCTGGTCCAGATTGAGTGAGCACCATCCCCTGCAGGACTAAGACGGCAGCGTCTTAGCTGATGCTGCATGTGGTTACTGTTGTGATCCACTTTGCTGCCAGCTGGCCTGCAGTAGCCATGTACAGCAGCAGTTGAATTCATCTACCTGGCTCATGGCTGCACTTGCTGCTGACTGTGCCGCGTTGTGCACCATGCTCTGCCTGCAGCTCTCAATTGCTTGCCCTGAACCAGAGCGGCTGCCCCACCCCAGCAGCCTAACCAGCGGTGGGCAGTTTGCGACAACAAGTGCAGCGTTCCGCACGCGCCAGGCTGCACACGCCCTGCTGGCCACAGCGCAGCACTTGCATCTGGGCTCGCGCCAGGCAGAAACAGTGCGGGGGGCCTGGGACCACAGCCAGGTGCCTGGAGCACAGGCTGAGCCGCCAGTGTGGGGGCTTGGACTCAGCGGCCTGCTGCCAGAGTTCCAGCACACTTTAGGCACTGGCTTCCGTGCAGTGTACTACCATGCCAAGGGCTACATGGACTTTGGCACGCCAGAGTATCATGATGTCCTGCCAGCAGCTTGCAGCGGCCTCTGCCTGGCTAGCACAACTGCCATGGCATTTGCAGTACTCACATACCTGCAACCAGTGCCACCAGCAGAGCCCATTGTGCAGCAGCAGCGGTCCGACAGGGCCAGCGGCAGCATTGGTGGGGAAGTCAGCAGCAGCAGCAGCAGCAGCAGCAGGCGGGGCCGCAGCGCTGGGGAAAGCAGCAGCAGTGGGGACAGCAGCACTGGGGGCCAGCTCACACCCAACAACTATGTGGGCTTCATCCTGCCGTATGGTGGGCTGCAGCACATTGCCAGCTTTGAGGAGGTCACCTCAAGCATGGTCAACTCTGCTCTTGCAGGAGCCAAGTTCCTTGGCCAAGCTTTGACAAGTCTAGAGGTGAGAACTGCCAAAGAGAGTGTGCCTGTGCATGTGATGCAGTGCTGGATTGGTGGGGTGGATGGCAGTGCACCTCCCTCATGTTGCTGATAACCAGACAATGCAGGCATCTCATACTGATTGCGACGTGAGCTGCTTGCACTCTGCGCGCAGGCCCAACCGCGCGCCCAGCAGACCTGATGCAACTGCACAATGGCCCAAGCCTCTACAGCATGCGCTACATGCATGCTGGCGAGGTGTTCCTGATCATCAGGCAGCTGCCCAAGGCGAGCCTTCCCAGCGACATCTGGGATTGGTAAGTGTTCTGCTGTTGTGTCAGTGTGAGTCTGCAGTGAACTGGGTGCTGGCCAGGGAAATGATGGGGCACTGCAAGCTGTGAGACAGTAGCGCTGACCTGTCTGTCCTGTAGGAACTGCTGTGATTCTGCTGTGATGCCACATCTGCCTTACCTGTGGCATGCAACTGTGATACGTGGTGGGGGCTTCTCCTGCAGGTACATCGCGCGCGCAGGATCCGCTGCAGCCAAGTCCTGGCGCACCTTCGTGGAGAACTACATGTTTGGCTTTGGCCCACGGCTGCCCTACGCGGATCACGCTGGCAGAGATGTGCAGACAGTGACCGTCAAGCGGTCTCTGCTGGGATGGTGAGCAACATGCGTGAGGATGGCATTTGTATCTAATGGGGCAGGTGCAGCTGCTGTGTGTCTTTTGCAGTGTTCAGCTGGGGGCAGCATGTTGGCATCAAAAGTACATCTGCTGCCAGTGCACCTTTCATGGGGCCAGTAACTGACCTGACCTGCCTCGCTGCTACGTGTGCACCAGGTGCCCCGACAAAGCCAACAGCGGCGTGGTGGCCAGCCTGGATGAGGCAGGCATGGCGCAGCTGCAGCAGGCTACAGAGCTTGCTCAGCTCTACAGCCTTAACAAATGCACTCCAGACATATGGCACACCATCATCAACTGCGTGGAGGCAGAGGGCGGCCTCAGCGGGATGCTGCGCAAGCTGACTGTGCCGCTGATGCACAGCGGCTATGAGCTGGCCAAGTGCAGGGCAGCCTGTGACTGGCAGTATCAGCACATGTCAGCAGCAGAAGCAGATGCCCACCTGCAGCAGCTGCGGGACAGCATTCACGCCAGCAACGCAGCCCTGTACGGCGCAGACAAGCTGCCCACCAAACCTGCGTGCCCAGTGCTGCTGCAGAGTGTGGTGTGCTTGCTGGCGGCTGACTGGGACGCAGTCAAGAGCAGCTTTGCAAGCCCAACAGCGCGCAGCGAGGCCGCGCTAGCGACTGCAGCAGCTGCGGTGGCGTCTGCTGTGCAGGCTGCTGCAGACACAGCCAGGCACGTGGCTGACGGCAATGCTGCGGCTGCCGACGCCCTTGCAGCTGCAGCATACAGTGCTGCAGCAGCTGCTCGCAACAACGCCCGCCTAGCGCTTGCCCTTGCGCAGGAGGCAGCAGCAGCGCCACCAGCGCAGACGGGGGCTGGGCCAGCAACGGGGCCAGCGGAGCCAGCAGGGCCACCTGCGGCGCCGGCAAGGACTGCAGCAGGGCCAGCAACGGGGCCAGCGGAGCCAGCAGGGCCTGCAGCGCAGCCAGCAAGAACTGCAGCAGGGCCAGCAGCATCAGCAGCATCAGCAGCATCATCAGCATCAGCCAGCAGCATCAGCAGCATCACTTGAGTCAGTAGCAGGCGTGCTGGCACAAGCAGCAGCAGCAGGAGCATCGCCAGGCCCTGCAGGCGCCATCACGCTGCTGTGTGGTGCTGGCTTGCTCCTGCTGGCGCCCAGCAGCAAGGTGTGGCGCCAGCTGTCCAGGCCGCTGTGTGCGCTGGGTGGCAGCATCAGCATCTGCAACGCCAGCTACAGCCGCTACACTATTGCTCAGCTCATGACTCCAGCAGGGCTGCTGTAAGTGATTTGTTGTCAGCAGCAGGGTTGCAAGCCTGAGTGCTGCGGTCCGCAGCAAGGTTGCAGCTGACTGATACTCTGTTCTTGACTACCGTGCTGTACCATATGCTCCTCCTCCACTGCCGCCAACATGATGCCTTGAGTCTGAGGTGTTGTTCATTCAACCCACTGCTGCTTCTTCTGTTGATACCCGCAGAAGCTCGGCTGCAACGTCATGTACCAGGCAGGCTTGCATGACAACGTCCACAGATGGACGTGCAGGGTGCACAGCGCATCACCCGCACAGGGCAGACAGAGCGGCGTGCATACCTGTACCGGGTCATGATGGACTGCTTTGCAGAGAAGACCAAGCTGCAGCGTCAGGTCCTCAAGGCAGGTGGCTGGCGGCAGTGCAAGTTCAACCCAGATGATGCATGCAAGCTGCTGGGCATCCCTCGCTCATGGGAGGAGGGTGAGCCCGAGGAAGTGGATCCAGTTGTGACGCCACTGGAGGAGGAGGCGGACGCAACAGCAGTGGCATCGCCGAAGCCGTGTTGAACTGCCAGTGGTGAGGGATTGTAAGGGTCTGAAAAGCACGCACGGCTCAATCCTGTGCATGATGCTGGCACAAGTTGGCAGATGATGGCAAGCGTTGACGCAATTTTGGTGGTCTGTTGCCATGTGGTGGTGTATCTGCATGGTAGTGCCCGTGTCATTGTAGCTTGAGCTGAGTGTTGTGCAAGTGCAGCTGAAAGTGTTGCATTTGCAGGGGTTGATAGTAGCTGGCGGTTCGTGTCGGCAGCTGGCACTTGCATAAACTGATCTGTAGCTATGGGCTCATCTGACTTGCTTCAATGACTTGCTCCGATCCGCTTCGCTCAGCCAGTCAGAGGGACATGAGTAAACTACAATGCCTCCCGTCAAAGTTCAGGGTTTTACAGATAAACAAGTCTTACTCACGCGCCCGCGCGTTCCCAGCCGTGATAGCTGGTGGGATTGTGCAAGTAATCAGACGCCAGACAGCTACCCAAACCCCCACAACTGGAAATTGTATACTAAAATACTGCTTTAAGGAACCAAGTGGCCCAAGTGCTGTGCCTGGACACCGATCCGGATGGGTCCGTATGTTTTCAAACGGGTCCGAAAGCTCAGGAAATGCGGAATACGTCCTAATGTCTGTCATCAGAATCATCCGGCAGCACTATGGAGCCAGCCAGGATCGATGTGACAGTGTCACCGGCGTGTGCTTGTCTCTTCGACGAGACTGGAATTCACGGCCTTGAAATAGCACAAGCTCGCCGTGAATGGGGCGTTACTGATGCTGAATTGGTGAGTTGAGTCTGCACCTGCTTGTGTGATGTGCAGCAGCAGCAGGAGTACACTGTACAATTGCTGCCTCCATGTACAACTGCTAGGGCTCAAGATGGTGGTTTAGAAAGAAGCAGGGAAACCCCACTCCTGGCCCTAGCAGGGCTTAATAATAATCAATCCTTGTAAGCCATACCTTTCGGCATCGGCAACCGCGCCTCACCCACTGGGGAGGCGGAAAGCAGACTGATTATTCTCTCTATTTTCGGTCTAGCAGGGCTTGAACTCCCGCCAAAGGGTCGCAGGCTGGTGCCCATGAACCACTGCGCTACTTAGGCCGGGTTCCTTAGCTACACTCAGCAAACAGTCTGTTATCATGACAGATGCTTGCCACTACAACGCTCGCACGTTCTATGGGGAGATGCACCCCTAGCTTGTTCGAACCTTGGGCCGTGCAATTTCACGTGTGGCATGTATACCCGGGGTGTAAAGTTCACTGGTTTAGAAAGAAGCAGGGAAACCCCACTCCTGGCCCTAGCAGGGTTTGAACTCCCGCCAAAGGGTCGCAGGCTGGTGCCCATGAACCACTGCGCTACTTAGGCACTTTCACATGATGTGGCGCGGTGGCAAGGTGAGTTTGTTCTTGCAACTATTCAGTGCAGGTGTTACGCTCCAAGCTGTTCAAGCAACCTTCAATTGTGTGCATTATGCAGTTTGTGTGCCAGGCGATGGCTGCACACGCACTGCCGTCGACTCTGAATTGGTTGCAAGCCTGCGGGACCAGCAAACCCCTCCTGTGCGCCGTTGCAACCATGAATGAAAGCAAGTGGCGCTTCATGCTGATCTGCTGCGTGCTGCTCCTGCGCCTGCGCCGCAACTGTGCGCTGCAGCCGCCTTGGCAGATGCAGAGGCAGGGCTACTGCTGCTGCCGGAGCACCCAGACCTACTGTACATGCGCGCTTGGGTGAGTGGCTCTTGCCCCGTGTACGTAGGGTGATTGGAGCATGACATTTGCCCCCCCGGGCTGAACTTATGCATCACCAAAGTTTACCCTGATTCTGCAGACTGTTGGCAAAGACAGAGCCTCTGCTGCAGCTTCACCATCATGATAAGCATGCTTAATATATTGCCACTTTTGCACCCTCGTAAGATTGTGTGAGATGCTGGTATACAAATGCAAGCTACAGCACGACAAGGCTCAATCATCATGCATCTTGCACCGCATGCTGTGTGGGCTGCTGCTTTCCTGCAGGCCATCAACGCTGTCAAGTACGATCCTCCTGCAGCGCTGCCAGTGGACCTCAGCAACAAGAGCAGCAGAAGAGTGCAGGTACAGCTAGCGCGACGGCAGCAGGCCGCAATAGAGACAGCAACAGCATACGAGACGTTCCTAGACGCAGCGCCGCACGTCCGCAGGCACAAGCCAGCTGCACTGTGCTATCTGGCGTTCATTGTGGTGAAAGAAAAGATGGAGACGGATATGCCTGGCACGCCATCAGCTGCTGATGTTATTAACCAGTGTCAGTCGTTATATGACGACGCAAGGGCGGCTGAGGCGCAGCTGCAAGCGGAGTGGCTGCCTGTGAACTGCGCGGTGCGTGACCAAGTGCCGCAGCTGCTGGCAGCACTGCGGCTGACAGCAAACAACCTGGGGGGGACTAGTACTGTTGGCAGCGCTGCAACGAGCAATGCGCACAGCCGCACGACCGGAAGCAGGGCCGGCAGCAGCAGCAGCAGCAACAGTGCAACAGCAGCAGCCAGCAGGACACAGGCTTGCAGCAGCAGCCAGATCGGGGCTGCACCGCCGGCAGCTGATGCTGAGCCTGCTCGCAGCAAAAGCAGGGGCAAGAGCAGGAATAGCGCAGGCGGCGGCAGCAGCAGCAGCAGCGGTAACGGCAGCAGCAAAGGCAGCTGTGCAGGCTGTGGTGCTGCAGGAGTGAAGCTGCGCAAGTGCTCGGGGTGTCAGCAGGTGGCTTACTGCAACAGGGAGTGCCAGACTGCACATTGGAAGGAGCACAAAAAGGCATGCAGCAGCAGGCAGTGATCTCTTTGCTTTTGCGTTGCTTTGATCCGTCTTTGTTGATGCCCTGCAATGGCTTACTTGCTGTAGAAGCAACAGGCCACATTTTGTTGGCTCCTGGCTGGCGCGTCAGCTGCTGGGTAACCTTTACTATCTTCAGCATGAACATCCCTGCGCATGTGAAAAGCTGCAGGCGACGATGCATCAGGCTGCAATAGCTTTGTTATTCGAGATACAAAAACATGTCTATGGGTGCACACGTGTCCTGGTCACCACCAGGTGCAACAGCCAACGTGCTGCTGCTGCTCCACGGCATCGGCAGCAAGCGGTATGGGCGGTATACCTGAATCATACGCAACGATTGCAAAGAGTTTGGATGTGAGTAAATTTTCTGTGACGTGGAGGCGGATCACAGGCTTGGCTCGCAAGCTACGAGGCGTGTGGCCTTCAGCACTTGCCTTCTGCCTGCGTCGATACGGCGCATGTGCACGCCCAGAGACTTATGGGGGAAGCTTGAAACTCCAACAACTGTGAACTCAGGGGTACTCTGCTTGCGACGCACGGTCTGATGTAACAGAACGACTGTCCTCTAGGGCAGAAGGGTTCACTGTCAAAGCATTCCTTGCAGTGGGGCGGTATTAGATGCTGTGGTGCTGTAGGTTTGGTGTGCAACTTGAACTGCTGACACTTGACCATGAGGGCCAAATGGAACATACTCTACGCCCTGTTTCTTACTATTGCTGCCCTACTCGAACATGATCTCGTCTTGCATGCTGCTGCTGAAGCAGATTCAGCACCTTCTGCCGGTGATGCTCCTGTGAGCAGCGGGACACAGACAGAGCACCTGAACAACGTTGATGAATCTATACCTGATCCACTTACACTGGCAGACCGACCCTGGGTGATGGCCTACCGTGGTGCTTCTGCCACATGGCCAGAGCATAGCATAGGTGCATATAAAGCAGCCATTGAGCAAGGTACGGCCGTACAGTCAAATGCAGAAGTGCCTTCTCATGATGCTCTCATGGCAACTCTTTGTGGGCATGCGTCTATTGCCTGGATGACATGAGAAACGCACAGCTTCCAAACGCAACCTTTGCTGATGGTCGACCCTGAACCTGAACGCTGCTACTCACCGCAGGGGCTCAATGATGCTTTAGACCAGGTATTTGTTGGCATGCGTCTGTCGCCTAAATGACATGAGGAACTGCACAGCTTCGAATCGTATACTTTGCTGATGGTTGACCCTTGACACCCTGCATATTGATGCTGCTACGTGCCGCAGGGGCTCAATGGATAGAGTGTGACATGGTCCTTACGCGTGATGCTGTGCCTGTGTGCCGCCATGAGCCAAACTTGGTGAACACAACAGGTATGTGTAAAGTCTCAAGTCGTGGCTACTGGCAACCCACATGACTTCACAGTGCACTGACTTGCGCAAACAGAGAGCATCCCAGCTTGCAGGCATGCATACCGCAACAGTAAGTTGCCTGGCGTGACACTTCTTGTGTATACATGCAGATGCCGCCGCCAAGTTCTCGGAACGCGTCACAACACACACCATTGACGGTGTGCACGTAAACGGCATATTCGCTTCGGACCTGACACTACAAGAGGTGCAAACGCTGGTCGCGCAGCATCCCTGGCCGCTGACGGGTGACACGCGCTTCAAGCAGTACAGCATACCACCAGGCGCGCAGCCTGAGGATCTGAAGGTGTGTCTGCCACCATGCAATCTCTTGGTCAGCACATTATGTATATGCGTCGGCTGCTGGATGACGTGTCCAGGATGCCTCGGAACATCAGAAGGCATATGCCTCTTGCATGCAGCCAGCACCAGTTGGAGCAGCCATGCATGCAAGCCTGCCACACCATTTGTCAATTACACGTCAGTATGGCTTTCTGACGTTAAGCGAGCTGACGGGTGTGAGATGCTGTGCTCGTGCTAACATGATTTTGTGTCACTACTTTCACGTGCAGGTAGCAACACTGGAGCAGCTCATGGTGATGCTCCAGGTAGGGTGGCGGTGTGTCACTATGCATCTAGTTCACAGCAATCCTTACCCCAATGCACGTTCTTGCATGCATAGGGTGCGGATCAGGCTGTCTGCCGGCTGTGTGGGGCAGCCTGGGAAACAGCAGCTGCCCAAGAAGCAGCAGCAGCAGCAGGATGGTGCTGCTGCAGTGGTGCTGCTGAGCATGCAGTGCCACATCAATGGGGCTCACTGGCTCAGCACACGGTGAGCTGGGCTGTGCCAACATGGCTGTAGCATCGACGCAGCATCGGCTGAGCTCACCAATCACGGCATGTGAACAGCAGCAGCACTCTAGCAAACAACAAGCAGAGACACCCTACCCCTGCATGCTACGCTGCACGTGCAAGCATCGCTGGCTTGACGCACTGTAATGCGGCGCTGGGTGTAATGGCCCATGTGTTGTGTGGCCGCAGGGCCAGGCGCGGGCCGTTGGCCTGGCCATACACATCCAGAACCCATCCTGGCACACCCAGCTGATGCACGCACGCGCTGAAGCAGCAGCTCCCTCGTCACCTTCCATATCAAGCAGCGCACCAGGCACCCCAGGCATGCCTAACAGTGAAAGCGCTTCAGCTAGTAGCTACGAAGATGTGCTGTTGGAGATGCTGCAGCGCCACGGCTATGTTCACGCCATGCACAGCCCGGGGTGGGGTCTGCGGCCTGTGCTGGTCATGTCATTTGAGGTGGAGTGGACGCGCCGTATGGCGGGCCGCACGTGTGTGCCGATGGTGCAGGTGCTCAGGTGAGCTGACGGCAGCGATGTTGCGGCAAATACCCTTGTTGTATATATATTTGACATGGTGTTTGTTTATATGGTAATTGCGGCATGCGCCTGACAGGACTTCCAAAAATCGACGCGTTATGGTAGACAGGCGTGAAGTGTACTTGGAGCTGCATGCTGCGCGCTGACCACATGCTATCATCAAGCGAGGCGCGCATTGCTAGAGATGCACGATACGGCATAGAGTATATATGGTATACTGCTGTGCTCATCTCTTAGCCATCACGTGCTGACAATGTGTATTACTGGGGTGGCTCATACTCTTCAACATGGTGCCTGGACCCACTTGTAAACAAGTCTCTCACTCTCTGTTTTGTAACAATGTTGTATGCAGCCCAAGAGCCCCGGACACCGGCGCAACGTTTGAGGAGATGACCAGCCCCGCAGGCCCGGCACACATAGCAAGCTACGCAGAGGCTGTCGCGCTGGCCAAGCACACGTTGCTGCAACAGGTGCAGCAGGGCTGGCAGCACAATGGACTGGTGCAGCGCATGCACGACCATGGCCTGCTGGTGAGTACCTGTGCAGTAACACGCACAACGAATGCTTCAGGCAGGTCTTTCACAGAGTCTGTCTGATTTGCGTCACCGGCTTACCATGTACAGCCTGTAGCTATGCGGCACAGCTTCTATTGACTCGCTCTGCTACATGGAAAGAAACCACGCTCGCAGTACCCAGCATGGTGGCACGATCTCCACATGAAGCTCACAGCACATATTGACGTTGCACCGCCATTTTTTGCAAGCGTACAAACCTGACAGACAGCCCTTTGACCCCACCTGTACCATTACTCACCATACATCCTTTGGCTGTGCAGGTGTTTGCGTCCGTGTTTCGGGATCACCGCTTCTTTCTGCTCAACCACACGCACAATACAAGTGACGAGTACGAGACTGTACTACGACGAGCACCGCCAGGGGGGCTCTTGGACGGAATCTTTACGGATGAGCCGCAGCACTTGCTGCAGGTACTGAAGAGTTATGAAATGAGCGGGGAGGCATTGACGGCGCCAGCTGCGGCAAAGCGTTGCAAGTTGAGAGGTGCTGATGCGGCGGTCAGCAGCAGCAAGGATGAGCTATAGCAGCCTGCCACAAGCACTGCTTGGAGTGATGCTGCTCGGGGTATCAGCAGGTGGTGTTCTGCGCAGTTGCATGCATCAGGGAGTGCCGGACTACACATTGGAAGGAAGATGCAGCAGGCAGTTTTGTCTTTGCATGATTAGGCTGCATAGTAACACATACGGTTATCCAGGTCAGACGTTCACGTTGAATGGTGTCTGCAAACAGTTGGCAAGTGCTGTTGCTTACAACTGTGCAAGGCCCTTGGTTGTCGAGAACGAAGCAATCAGTGATGCTCGGGATCGTCGAGTTCGTCGTGCCTTCTGGCATGTGAGAGCACTGGTGCAGTTTGATGTCAGGCACACTGCAGGTTTAGGGCTTCGGGCACTTGAAGCACCTTCTGCCGCCGCGCGGTTAGTCCCCCCGCTTCACATGACTGAAAGGGCTTTCATGGACATCTGCTGACTGCTATACCTATCTTGCTTGTAACTGGCACAGTAGCTGGCGCGCAACATTTGAACACGGTGACACCTCTAGAAGCACGAAGTAGCAGACAATCGCAGAAGCAACTCCGTTGAGGCTGAAAAGACCGTAGTAAACACGGTTAACACCAGTTTTTGGATGCACAGCACCACCCAGACAATCTGAGCAACAGACAGAGACATGGCAGCAGCAGAGTGCCACAACGCAGCAGGCAATGCTGCTTACAAGGCAGGCAGATATCAGGAGGCAGCAGAGCATTACGGCGAGGCCATTCAGGAAGATGCATCTACGGCCAAGTACCGGACCAACAGGGCAAATGCTCTTTGGAAGTGAGTCACTGACACAGCTTCCTGCTACAGCATGCGAGAAGTTGCCACACAACCACATGCAGGCATGCATGTCATCAAAGTGACAGACAATTCCACCTCATGCTGCAAAATGGTGCAGCGAGGCTGCGTGACAGCACCTGTGTGTGGCACTGCAATTCACAGCAGCGCCGCAGCGTGCTGGCATCAGCACAGCAGCCACCTCGTAGCTGTTGCAAACACATCAGGCATACTGGTGCAGTCATACAGCCACTGCATCTGGCTACCGTAGTGGCTAAAGCAGCTAGCATTTACGTTACTTGTTTGCATGCTGCAGGCTTGGTGCTGTGGTGCAAGTGCTGGCTGATGCAGAGGCAGCAGTACAGCTGGACCCCACCTGGCTTAAAGGACACTACTACAGGTGCACCCTGCAGCAACAACAGAAGCAGCAGCAGCAAACACATAATCAGCAGCAGCAGATGCATACAGAGACGCAGATTCAGATGCACTGAATGCCATGCCAGAGCAATTGTCAAGTGGCAGCACAGCCGGACGCTAGCTGCTGTGGCATTGATCCGCGACAGCAGCTGCACAGCTGCATAGCTGCCGGCGCAGAAACGCCAGCCGCTTCTGCTGCAGAGGCCTATACAGCGGAATGGAAACACCACCTGGTTATAATAATCACCTGGAAACACCACCTGGTTATCTAGCGCTGCTCAGCGCACCAACAGCTGCACATGTAGTGCGGCAGCTACGGCGACTGTCATTTCCCTGGTGTCATTTGCTTGCATCATTTTAGTCTCTACGTGCTGTGTGCTGTGTGCCTTCAGGGGCATTGCGCTTGAGCGCATGGGCAGGTTTGAAGAGGCCATACAATCGCTGAGGACAGCAGTGCAGCTCGAGCTGAGCGCACAAGTGGCTACAGCACTGCACAGGTAAGAGCAACGCATGTTCCGCGTGACAGCGCATCCAGCGCGCCTTCCTGCCGTTGTCATGCACAGCCTGATTTGCCGTCACGATCATCAGCACCCTGACTTAATGCGCGCAGGTGTCACAATAGCGTTCGCAACAGTGCTCGAGTTGCGTCTTGCATTGTCAATAACATCTGGCTGCTTTGCTTCTTGCTGTTTGCATCTGCAGGTGTTACGAGAGTCGGCGCGAGCAGCATGCATTCTGCCATGGCCGGCTGGACCCCCTCACCCAGCTACTACGCAGCCGCACAGCAGAAATGCACAAGAAGCTCAGAAAACGAGCCACGCACAACAACAGCAGCACCGACAGCAGCACTTCGCAGCAGATGAAAGCGTACGACGCTGTTGTTAGGGGCGACAGGCTGTGCGCTGCTGCAGCGGACGCGCTGAGGGGGGACGTGACGCATGCAAAGCGGCAGTTTGCAGCTGCTGCTGAACAGTACAAGCTTGCAGCAGACTTGGGGTGTGCAGTAGGCATGTTCCACTGCGCTCAGCTGCTGCGCTTAGGTCTAGCAGATGAGCTGCTACCAGACGGTACACCTGCTGCCGCTTGTCAAGCAGCAGTGCGGCACTTGACCAGCGCAATGCAGCAGCGCCTAGTGACAGAGGTATCTATGCAGCTGCCCCCTCGGCTGCAGCAGCAGCGGGAACGGGACGGTCACCTAGGGGCGCGTTATGAGAACCTGGGTGTAGCAGAATGACACATTCTGGCAGGAGACATGCAGCGAGATGGCTTGTGGGGGGTCGATTCGGCCAGTTTGGAAGAGGCGCTTGCGACCTACACCAAAGCCGCAAGCTCATCTCAGCAGCCGCACCCAGCAGCAGTGACAGCAATCGGCAAGGTCAAAGAGATGCAGGGCGATTATAAGGCTGCAATAGAGTGGTACAGGAAGGCAGCGTGGCAGGAGTACAGCGTAGCAGAGCTGGGGCTAGCGCAGCTGCTTGCACAAGATGCAGAATCGAACGCTGACGGCCATCCAGATTGGATGGCGGCACAGATGGCAACCGTAGACAGGCAGGCTGTGTTGGACAGCGCAATGCTTGCTGCGAAGCATGGCCTGTCACGAGCAAAGGCGCTGGCTGCTACGCTAGAGCCGGACAAGCGCAAGGCTGCTGCGCTGCTGCTGCAAGCAGTGGAGGAGGACGGGCACCCGCAATGCCTGCTGCTGGCTGCGCAGGGGTACGGCGTTGGGCAGTACGGCTTGCCAAGGTGAGTTGTTGATGCCGCTGCAGCAGCTGTGTATGCTTGCAGTTTGCAACACTTGATGATGTCAGAAGGCAGCTGGTAGGCTACACGACAAAGGCATTTGTAGACAGCCAAACCAACGAATGTCGGCTGCGTATCTTGCCGGTTGCAGAGGCTTGCTGCAGGCGGCAGTCTAAGAGGGGCTCCGGGGTACCATGTGAACCACCAGGAAGCACTCCAAGTCCACTGTCCTGCCTTTGTCTGACGTTCTGCACACCCGGCCGCCATCTGAATTGTATCGCCTGCAGGGACGAGGGCAAAGCAAGGACGCTGCTGCTGCAGGCAGCGTTTGAGGACGCCTGGCCAGCGGCCATGGATCTCCTGGGCAGTGCACATGCATACAGCTTGTTTGGCTTTTCAACCAACCTTGCCAAAGCGCTGCCGCTGTTTGAGCATGCAGCGCACCTTGGCCTGCAGCCTGCTATGTACAGCGCTGCTGCATCGTACCAGTGAGTGCAGGGAGGGGGGGGGGTGGATGTTTGCAGGGTGCTTTGGTTGTGTGGTATGTGCAAGGTGCTTTGGTTGTGTGGTGTTTGCAGGGTGCTTCGGTTGTGTGGTATTTGCAGCGTGCGTTGGGCTGATGCCGAACTGATGCCAAGCAGTAGCAGTTAAATGTATTTCCGTCAATGCACAAGGCTGCAGGAGCCAACACATCAGTACACAGGACACATGGAATGTGAACCTTGGTGATGCATCATGCTTTCAAACGTCGCAGCGATCTGCATTACATGTCTCGTGTAGTATGGCCAGCACAAGGAGAAGCACAGCAAACATTCACCCCCTGTACCCTGCGCACTGCTGCTTACTGGAACCCAGGCTCGGCATCGGGTTTAAGCCAAGTCTCAGCAAGGCCAGGCACTGGGCGCAACGTGCACTCGAAGCAGCACCAAACGCAAAGAAAAAAGCAAAAGCTGCCACGCTGCTGGCAGACATACAGGACAAGCAGGCGCATTTCAGCGATAGCGCCTGGGCAGCCACTGTGCAGGCTGAGTTTGAACGCATGCAGGACGTCGGGACAGGTGAGGCGCTGGTTGATCAGCACATGGGGCGATTGTGCATTGTTTGCTTGCATAACTGAAGTGCCTTGTTCCCACAACCATGCGTGGTTATTGCGCTGAACGTGTTGTGTTGCCGTGTAGCGCTCTGCATGCAGAGCCCACTGTCGCTGAGGTGTTGAGACGCAACCCAGACCTCGATGTCGCAGAGCGCGAGATCTACAAGTCCCTCGTCATGTCTGGTGTCGCACAGAACGCCGCCGGCCAACCGCCCGCAGCAGCAGCAGCAACAGCGGCTTCAGCCAGTGCTGCCAGCAGTACACGAGCTGGACCTTCATCCACCCCGCAGCAGCAGCAGCAGCAGCAGGCGCAGCCAGCGTACCCCCCTCTAGCTGCCTTTTATGAGGCAGCTGGCGTAGCAGCCAGTGCTGAAGCCAGCAGCCGCGGCAGGGCTGCGATCGTTGGTTTCTTTGATGACACGGCAAAGTTCAAGCTTGCAGGGGAGCGGCAGCGGCAGCAGCAGGCGCGAGAGCTGCAGATCGCTGCAGTGAATGTGATCAAAGGCTCTGGGCATTGGGAGCTGGGCATTCAAGCCATGGCTGCAGGTACAGACCGGTGTGTTAGCGGATATGGTAATAACATGCGGTACTTGGATAATATAACGCCACCACCACCACCAGCACGCAAACACACGCCGTCAACTACTGCTGAAGCTTCGGCCTGCAAGTAACGCAGATCATTCACTGCAACCACGACCAGATTGTGGACCACCTTATGCACAACCAATGCATACAACAGGGCTTCTGTGCTGCTGTTGTGCATCGTGCTTCAGGGGCGCATTGGACAATGTTCTCCTGCGTGTCTGTGTACACCACCTGGCCACCTGCTGCGCCGAAGCTGGCGCAATGTTCGGCAGGGTGCATGCGGTGGGACCCAACAGGGATGAGGCAATGCGCACTGCCATCACATAGCATTGCACTGTCTTCCACTGCCACTGCACAACGTAGCAATGGCTTGCCTGACACATCTATCTTGCACACCTTCCCATCCCATGCAGGTTACATCCTATCCGCGTCAGCTATGCTAACCCCAAACCCTCGTGCGCTCAAGATCCTTCAGGAAGCTGCACTCGTGTACAGCCAGCGCCACCCAGACAAAGCAGACGGCCAGATCCTGTACACACTCTTCACCTAGGGCAGCAAGGGGCAGCGCTGGCTGGTGCAGCAGCTGAGACGGGTTGAAGTGAAACTGCCTGACCCTGTGCTGAGGGGCCTGCTGCTGCTGAGTCGCAGCATGATGCAGCCCAACCAGGGCATTGAACAGTGGCAAGGTGCGTGCAGTGTGTTCATCATGTGCGTGCAGTGTTCATTCATCTGTGTGCAGTGTATGTATCATGTGCGTGCAGCGCAACATGCAATTGTTTTCTTTGCAGGAGTCTGCATGCATGGGTTCTCCTGTCAGCATGGCTCTCCGTGCATGCACAAAAATGTGTGTTGGATTGCTGGCTGTTTCAAGTTATCAGTGCATCACTCGAACACAAACAGCTACAGGCGCCATCCAATGGGCCAGTTGCTAAGCAACTGCTTGTCGCCGCATTGTTCATATGTCTGCAGGCGCCTTGGCAGATGCAGAGGCCGGGCTGCTGCTGCTGCCGGAGCACCCTGACCTGCTGTTCATGTGCGCTTGGGTGAGTGGATGCCTCTGCCGCTGCTGCTGCTTGCATGGCTACATGGCCTATTGCATTCATGTGACTGAATATTGTTGCACAGCTGCACTTGTGAAAACAGCAGTCTGCTGAGCTACGAGACCCCAAAGCTACACTGAGTAGAGCAGACGGTCATGTTGGCCCTATACCTTTGCTATGATGTACTCACTGCCATCTGAAGCTGCAGCATACCCTAACGATAAGCCGCGTCACTGCGCAACATGATGACACTGACAACACCTCTCATTCATACTGCCTGCTGTACATCTGATCTGGCTGCTGGTTGCTTGCAGGCCACCAATGCTCTGAAGTACAACCAGTTAGCAGCAGAGCCAGTGGGAGCCAGCAAGTCACCCAGCAGAGAGCAGCTAGCACGCCGGCGGCAGGCAGCGGCAGAAACTGCAGCAGCATATGAGCGGTTCCTGGCCGCAGCGCCAAATGTCCACCGCCAGAGGCCCACTGCGCTGTACTACTTGGCGTATATTCCGCTAAATGAGAACATGCTGGCAAACGAGCCTGGCAAGCCAGCTGCTGACGTTATTAACAGGTGTCAGGCGTTATATGACGATGCCAGGGCGGCTGAGGCGCAGCTGCCAGCGGAGTGGCTGCCTGTTGTCTGCAACGTGCGAGACAAGATTCCGCTGTACCTGGCATTGCGACGCACCATGGCAGATGGCCCAATTCCGGGCTGGGATGCTGCGGCGACTGGAAGTGCACACAGCAGCAGGAGCAGCAGAGGCAGGAGTGGCAGTACGGCAGCAGCAGCCAGCAAGGCACAGACTTCTGGCGGCAGCAGCAGCAGCAGGGCTGGTGCAAGTAGCAGCCGCAGCAGTGAGAGTAAGGGCGCACCGGCCGATGCTGAGGCTGCTCGCAGCAAAAGCAGGGGTAAGAGTGAGTGCACCGCAGGGGGCAGCAGCAGCAGCAGCAGCAGCAGCAGCGGCGGCAAGGGCAGCTGTGCAGGCTGTGGTGCTGTCGCAGTGAAGCTGCGCAAGTGCTCGGGGTGTCAGCAGGTGGCGTACTGCAACAGGGAGTGCCAGACTGCACATTGGAAGGAGCACAAAAAGGCATGCAGCAGCAGGCAGTAGTGGCACGGAGCGTTGCTCCACGAGTCTTGTTCAACAAAGGCTTTATATGGAACATTAGCGGTAACAACGTTGCACGGCATACTCTGCTTGTTCAGGACATGCAGCAGGTACTCCGGCCTGTACATGTGTGTTTATGTTGTCACACTTGTAAAAGAACGGATCACTCGTGTTACTCGCTGCAAATGGAATCATTCCGCACGGTGCGGCACTAGCTTGCAGCACTGCATGTATGTGATCTGTGCTCAAGTGACCAGGGCACCGTGCACACTTCTGGCCAAGTCTAGCGCTAGCGCCGAGGCATCAACTGCGAACCGTTCGCTGCGGCAGCAGACACAACCGCTGCGTGCCACAACCAGCCGGGCTGGGATTAGCCCCTAGCCACCATGGCTTGCTGTCTTGCACCGTGCTGTGACAGCAAGGCTTGCTGTCTTGCACAGAAACTTCGATTGAAGATCGTGGGGATCTGCACAAAGGTCTGTGCTTTCACATGCACGTCACGTGACGAAATGAAAACCACCACATGTGCTAGCCTTGAGCCACCAGCACCTGCTGCGACTCTCCATCTCTCACCCCACCCACAGCAGCAACAGCAGCAGCAGCAGCAGCAGCTGCCCCTTGCTGCACCAGCCAGCCAGGTGCTTGATCGGCACTCACAATAGTACCACCCAGCACTTGCGCAAACTCCTGTATGCTTGTCTTTGCAAGCGGCACACTTAGCAGCGTACTGCTGCCAACAACCTCCCGCACCAGCACCGCAACATAATCTCCGCTGCGCAAGCTGCTCACCGGCCCTGCATACAACCCCTGCTGCTGCTGCTGCTGATAGTCTGGCCACAGCCCGGTGCCACACTGCTGCTGCAATGCGCGTAAGCTGCTAGGTACCGGCTGCTCCGGGATGATTACGCGCTTCATACTGCACGTGCGGCCCTGCAACGCGTTCTCGCCATCTCTCCGCGGCCGACCATCAAGCAGCACCAAATGCAGCCGCCCTACTTCTAGCTCATTCAGCTGTGCTTGGCCCTGGCGGTACACTGAGAAAAGATCTGCCAGGCGTTGGGTTTTGACTTCAGCTGGTACGTCATCAGGGAGATGGCGTGCCGCGTAGGTCTTGTCGCGCTGAGAGTATGCGAAGATGAATGCGTTGTCGTAGCGCGTGCGCAGCAGCAGGTCAGCGGTTGCGCGGTGCTCCTGGTCTGTCTCCCCGCAGAAGCCTGCAGGCACAGCGGTCGCAGCGACACAGCGGCAGATGCACTGAGCCCAAAATACGAGCTCAAAGCTTTCAACTGCTGGAGTGGTGGTGGCCTGCAATGGTTTATGAAGAGGGTTCTGGTCTGTCTCTCCACAGAAGCCTGCAGGCACAGCGGGGAGGCAGCGGCACAACGGCAGATGCACTTAGCCCAATATATAAGTTCCAAGGTTTCCAACTGCTGGAGTGGTGGTGGCCTGCAATGGTTTATGAAGTGGGCTCTGGTCTGTAACGCCACAACAGCCTGCAGGCACAGCGAAAGGCAGCCGCACAGCAGCAGATGCACTTAGACCAAGTAAGTTCCAAGGTTGAACGCTGACGAGGTGGTGGACTGCAGTGGATCATGAGGTGGGTTCTGGTCTGTCTCCCCGCAAAAGGCTGCAGGCACAGCGTGGACGCAGCGGCACAGCGGCAGATGCACTTAGCACAAGATCATCTTGTCGGACAGTCAAGATATGAGTCCAAGGTTGACTGCTGGAATGGTCGCCAATGGCACCGCAACGCTACTCTGCATCACGCTGGCACCCGCACCTGTTATGATGTCTGTTGACAGCGCCACATTCGGCACCACCTCCCTTGCCTGCGCCACAAGCGCGTCGTACGCCTCTCTGCTGTATCCCCGCTTCATCCTCTCCAGCACGCTGCTGCTGCCAGACTGCGCAGGCATGTGCAGCTGCTTGCACACGTTTGGCAGCTCCGAAATAACACCCAACACGTCCTCGGTGAAGTCCTTCGGGTGAGGGCTCGTGAAGCGAATGCGCATTTCCGGGTCGACGCGCGCGACTTTCTCGAGCAGCTGGCCGAAGCCGATCGCGCCATCGCGCTTCGGCTTGTAGACGCTTGCGAAGCCAGGCGCATAGTAGCTGAGCACTGCCGACTGCTGCTGCTGCTGCTGCTGATCATGCTGCTGCTGGGGGTTGTTGTGGTGTTGCTGTTGGCTGGTGTCCAAGTCCTGCTGCTGCTGCTGCTGCTGCTGGAGATGTGAGAAGTCTGCGTAGCTGTTCACGTTCTGACCTGCAGTGCAGCGAAGGCCAGCAGCACATGACATGTCACTGACATGTTATGTTGCTATGCTTGCGCTCACGCATCCAGGCTGCTGCAAGCCAGAAATCAGACAGCCAATGGTTTAAATTCAGCCAATGAATCGTTCTGAACGATACGTTGGGTGAATTAAAACTGTGAGCTGTTGCATCTTACCGAGCAGCGTGACTTCCTTGACACCTTGCGCTGACAGCGCCTCCACTTCACGCAGGATGCTGGCAACGGGGCGGCTGGGGGCCGGTTGGCAATGACGCAAGCAGCAGCAGAAGCAGCAGCAGCAGCAGGGGCAGCACGCGTCAGCACACATGTCCTGATGTTCACACAACTTGACGTGGGGCAGCAACTTACGCCAGATTGCATCGACGCGCTGCTGGCCCTAGCACGTGTTGAGGATAAGTTGAAAAGTTTGCCTGGCCAGCTTGCCATTGCAGCAATACCGGCCGAGCCCAACTCTGAATCAAGTAAAGCCGCATCAAGAAAAGCTGACAGCTGCCGCGTGTTGCAGGCTGAAGCGCAGCCGCCCCTCACACACAGCAACACCCTACCTGCGCTCCCGGCCGCGCGTGAAGGGCACAATGCAGAAGGCGCACATGTTGTTGCAGCCACGCATGATGGACACAAAGGCTGATGTGCTGCTTGCGTCTTGGCGCACTGGCATGATGTCTGCGTACGTCTCCTCAAGTGACAGCTGCACGTTCATGGCGGCACTGCCTTGTGCCTCCCCAGCCTGCAGCCCGAAAAACCCAGCAAAACAAAAGATACAGTTTCAAGTCGTCAACTGACACTGGCATGATGTCTGCGTGCACTGCCTTGCGCCTCTTCAGCCTGCTGTAACGAAATACAGCAGAACATGCAGTTTCAGCTTGTTTAATGACGCACGTACGTCTCCTGAAGCGACAGCTGCAAGTTCATGGCGGCACTGCCTTGCGCCTCCCTAGCCTGCAGTGACAACCGCAGCCAAACATGAATTGCAGTTTCGGGTGGTTGACTGACTGGCACTGGTATGATGTCTGTGTACGTCTCCTCAAGTGACAGCTGCACGTTCATGGCGGCACTGCCTTGTGCCTCCGCAGCCTGCAGTGAAAATGACGCAGCAAAACATGCAGTTTCAAGTCATTTGATAATGCATGTACGTCTCCGCGAGAGACAGCTGCACGTCACAAACGTCACAACAGCAGGTGGTGACTCACGTGCCCTGCTACCAGGATGTGTGGCAGGTCCCTCCCCTGCGGTAGTCTGGCAACATGGCCTTCAAAAACACCACCGCTGTTACGGGCAGATACCTGCTGACCCGCACTCAAACGCCAAACAGCTGAACAACAAACCCAATACTCCCACAAGCCCCACACCTCCACACAAAGAACCACACCAGACACTCGCAGAAACTGCACAATAGCAGGTGGCAGCTCACGTGCACTGCTGCCAGGATGCGTGGCAGGTCTCTGTACGCGTCTGGCCCCACCACCAGGTCAGCCAGGCGCTTGCTGTCCAGCAGCTGCGCCTTCAAGCGCTCAGCCATGCAGCCCAACACGCCAACCAGCAGCGGCTGCCTGCAGCAGCATGGTGCCATCATGCAGTGAGGCGGAGCTCAGCGGCACACATATCATCAACATGTGATGTGGAATGGAGCCTGTGGCTCAGCCATGCAGCCCAGCACACCCACCAGCAGCGGCGGCCTGCAGCAGCAACATGGTGGCATGAAGTGTAGATGTGAGTGTTGATGTGCTAGATGTTGCCTTGAGCTGTTCAGCCGATGCAGCCGCTGCTGGGGCCCAGCACGCCAACCAGCAGCGGAGGCCTGCAGCAGGCAGTCAAGTCACAAGCACTGTGTCAGACACAGCAGGCAGTCAAGTCACAAACACTGTGTCAGATACAGCAGGCATTGCTACGACTCCTGATGCTGCATAACTTACCAAAAAGCTCAGCTATGCAGCCTAGCACGCCAACCAGCAGCGGAGGCCTGCAGCAGCAACATGGCGGCATGAAGTGAGGGCAGATGAGCTAGAAATTGCTTTGAGTTGCTCAGCCATGCAGCCCAGAACACCAACCAGCAGCGGCGGCCTGCAGCAGCAACATGGTGGCATAATGCAGTGTGGCGAAGCTCAGCGGCACACACGATATCAGCATGTGATGTGCAATGGAGCCTTGAGCCACTCAGCCATGAGCCCAGCACACCAACCAGCAAAGGCGGCTTGCAGCAGGCAGCCCAGTCACAAGCACTGTCAGATACAGCAAGCATTGCAGGGACCACGGATGCTGCGCAATTTTCTCACGATGCTCCAGCATGCCGCTCAGCCATGCAGCCCAGCACGCCAACCAGCAGCGGGGGCCTGCAGCAAAAGCAGACGAGTTCAGGGCAGCAGCGCACATACATGGACAATGTGCGGTGCAGAGCTGATCCCTCACCGGTTGATACAAGCCAACCCAGCTGCAATTTTGCAGGCAAGATGTGCCAAGCTCTCATCCGCTCATGCGAGGCCTGGAAGCCACCATAGGGATCTAGATAGAGCATGGTGTGCACGTCATTGTTCCTGCTGCTATGTGTATGTCGGCCAGCAGCGACCAAGCCCTGGCAGCAACGTTTCTAAGCCCTGTGTGCTCACTGCTTGCTTGCTCTGCGGCGCCGCTTCTCTGCCTGCAGCTCTCCCAGCCGGCCCCTAATGCGCGCCTCAGCATTTTCCCTGCAATGCAACATGTAAATGTTTTGGAAAAATGCAGCGGCAGCAGCAGCAGCAGCAGCAGCGTGTGATGTGCTTATTGTTTTTGCGGCTGCTGCAGAGCTGAGAGGTGTGGCTGGACGCTCAAGAAGTGCTGCACTGATATCCCCCTTTCAACATGTATGATTGAGATCGTTGGGGTGTGTCTTCATCATTGCTGCTGGCACAGCACCACAATTTCACTGCAATGGTTACGCCTGGCCAGCATGCCTCACTGGCCGCTGCTGCTGCTGGCAAGCATGTGTCAATTTTGCACAGTGATGGCTGCTGCCAGCGACCCGCACCTGATGGCGCATGTGTTGAGCAGCACCACTCCTGCTTCTTGCACAGATGCTGCTTTGCTGTACTGGTCTGCTGCCAGCACGCTTCCAATGATCTCAGAGTCAGACACATTCATCTGGCAGCCATATGTCTCTATGAGCACGGACTTGCTGCCGCTGCTGCTGACGTCATGACCAGCTTGGCCAGTGCTTGGTAGCTTGTCAAATCGCGAGAACTTTATGAAGTCTTCGAGGCCCGGTCCATTTCGGACTCGTCTCCGTCTTGTGCTGGTAGCAGCTGCTGCTGTTGCTGGTACTGCTGCTGCTCCTGCTGCTGCTGCGTCGCTGCTGCAAGGAGCTAAAGCGCGTGCCACAGCACTTAGTCCAGCGGCTAGCACATCCCAGGATCTGTACGTGCCAAGCAGCATATTGCAGCTTGTCGCAGCGAGGTGCTGCGAACGTGGTGATGGGCGACGAAGAAAGTGACCAGTCGTGAGCTAGCAATGCTCCACCACTGGAAGCCAAACAAGTCAACAGAACGTCACCATCATCGAGCACACCAGTGCCGGTGGTGCCACCGTCTTGCAAACCACTCTCTGCCAGCCTGACAGGGTTGTGATGATCCAAGCAGGGTTCATGCAATATGCATACCTGGCACAGAGTGTCACGGCACCAAACCGAAGCGCACTGTCAGTCTAAAATTGGCTAATATCTCCACCTGCTGACATTGCCAGCAGGACATCTGCAGGTGCCACTACAGCTGCAGTTGCAGCCCAGTGAAATTCACTGCCAGCCCGCTGATTGTCCCTGATCCTTAAACTCCTACTGCAGCGTCACCCAATTCTCGGTGCAGATGCGCTAGCTGACTGCACAAATCAGGGGCTCCTGCATGCATAACGCATGTGTATGAAACCATCAACCAGGGCTGATCCATCGCCCAACGTTTTCAAAGTTTTCCTGGCGTGGCCCCAAATGACTGTAAACGGCACTGGCACCACATACAGGTTCGAACAATTTCAGGGTAACATAGATGCTCTTGACCGTCTGAAAAATGCCATAGAAAAGGCTCAGCCGCTGGTCCTTGGCAAAACATTCTTCAGGCAACATGGTCATGACCCATGCCATTGGTGGGCGCCAATTGCGTGGTGATCATCAGGAATGAGTCTTCCTTGCAGGAGTGAAAGGCAGAGATATTCCTGGGCCCAACCTGATCAGATAATGCAGATCCTTAATGAAACATGGCAGGCTGGCCCAGCGTGCCGCTGGCAGCGGGACAGCAGTGACACGGCTCTGGTTGCTGCCAGCAGAAAAAGGCTTACGCAACGGGTTTGCTGCAAAATATGGATGCACTGTATGCTAATTTCCTTCATGCCAGGATGGATCGTGCACGGCGCATATGGGATGCTTGCAGTACATGTGTGGAGAAGTGCACTTGCAAGTGCGACCACTGCTGTCAGCAATGCAGACTCAGCTGTTGACTATGAAAGGCTTCTCCACACATGTACTGCAAGCATCCCATATACTCATGAGTGCATTCATTCAGATCCACTCGCAGACAGAGGTCTGACAGCTAGCGCTAGCTGGCTTATACAGCACTCAGAAGGTGTATGACCAACATATTTTAGATCAACTAGCAATATAACAGCAAAATGGCTGAGGACTCATCGCCGGGCGCTGGGCGGAGCCGCAGCAGTTTCCTTGCACACCGTGTTAGCTCCCTGTTGCGTGCAGGTTGATCGACAGGCGCTAATGCCAGCTTCAAAACAGCATATAGACGTATAATGCCGGTCCAGACCACGACTGCTCGTAAAAACAGGCACAACCCGTTCCGGCCCGGAGCGGCAACGACAACCCTTGTACCCGAGCTTCGTAACTGGCTTTGGCGACTCTTATCCTCGTCTTCACCCTGCAGCTTGTCAGTCAGACTGCAGTTCGTTCACAAGTCCTATGTCCTGTGAATCAAACCTGCATTCTCTCGAGTTGCAGCACGCCCGCCTGTGATCTGGCTGAAGACATATCTTGTCCGGCTTAGCAATGTACCAAATAGTAGCGGACACCTCTTTTCTGCAGACAGGTAGTTGCTGAAGCGAATGGCGTGCCCAGCCAGCCAGGCCAGCCCACCTGTCGTCCGTTCAACACCATGGTGCCAGGCAAACGCGTGAGGAGCTTCAGCTCATCAGTCAATAAACAAAATAGTGTAGTAAGCGCTGTTCTACAAGGTAAGCCGAGGAGCGCATCTTGGGATGCTCTTGCTCTTTCGCACAAGCCGCTGCTTTAGCTCCGTGCTTCGATTTAGATACAATCACATGCAATGAACACATTTCTGACTGGCTGTATGCACCCTTGCAGACATGGCGCTGGACGAGGGCTTTTGTGATGTGGCAGCAGAGGACACCACCCCACAGCTTGCAGAGTCCGTGGTAACAGTTTGCAGCGACCAGGACTTGCTGAAAGACATCTTCCATCGCCTGAACATAAAGGATCTATGCAGCTCGTCATGCGTGTGCAAGCTGTGGAACCAGGTGGGCTGCTGCTTTGCTTCCGCACACAGCAGGCACGTGTGAACATCAGCACACAGCTGCCAAATGACTGGACTTGGCCACATGTGGCTGCTACATACACACTGTCGCCATTGCGTTCTTCCATATGTTGCTGCACATGAACACAGCATGTTGGTCACCAGCAAGGTCGCTAATCCCCAGTAGCAGCTGCTGCCCACCCAGCACCCCAGCGTATGATCACTACCACGCACTGCTTATTCTGTGCTGCTCATGCTTCACTATTGCTTTGGTCTGCTGATGTTATGCTGCAGGTTGGCAGCTCGGAGGACTTTTGGAAAGAAGTCAGTTTCAAAGAGAGGGTGGTCTACCCACACCAGGTACACAACAGCAGCAGCAACTACAGCACAGCAGCGTCTTAGCAGCAGTAAGAGTGGCACAGCAGCAGCGTCACAGCAGCTGAGGCACAGCAGCAGCTCAACGCTGTCTGTCAAGCCTGCAGCAAGCTCGTGGTCATTGCAGCACCTGTGCAGCAGCTGCGCTTGGCAGTGGCAACAGCATGCATCAAACCTTTGCAACCCATACCAGGCTCCTGCGTTAACCATCTTCACCCCATCCATGCATTCCCCCCTCCCCCCTCCAGCTACCTTCCACCCGTCACTACAGTCAACTCAAATCTTCTCCCCGCACTCTATTTTCGCTGTCCTGCAGGTCTCTGCGCTGCTGTGGCGCCACCGCTGCGTGCAGCTGCTGGACCTCTCAGGCCTCACCTGCGGCCTCAGCGACGCAGGCCTGCTGTCGCGCATCACGCCATGCCTGCAGCAACTCACTGAGCTGCGCTTCAGCAGCGCGCACAGCGTGACTGACCAGCACACGATGGAGCGCGTGCTGGGGGTGCTGTCGAGTGCGCTGCCTGCGCTGCGGGTGCTGAGCCTGCATGGCATGCTCGTGTCTGGTGAGTAAGACGTTTGGCTGCGGTTGGCTGTGTTTGACTTGTTGGGTGTGGTTTGGGTTGGTTGGAGGCTGCAGGGCTGTTGGTGGTACTGGTGGGGCGCAGTAGTTGAAATTTTTGGAGTGGTGTTGGGCAAGCTGTAGTTAGTAGGAAGCAGTGGGCGATGTCGCTTTTGACAGTAAAAGAAGAGCTTGGTGCGGAGCCTGCATGGCATGTTCGTGTCTGGTGGGTGGCCGACGGCTGTGGTTGATCAGCTCGGCCTGACTGCCGAGCTCATCAGCAACACCATTGGCTGCTGACCAGACACCACCCCGCCAACCATATAGCATACGGCAGCAGCAGCAGCAGCAGGCACGTCAGCAGCAGCAGCAGGCACGTCAGCAGCAGCAGGCGCAACAGCAGCAGCAGCAGGCACGTCAGCAGCAACAGCAGCAGCAGCAGCAGCAGCGTGTAACTGCTGCTACAGCAGCAGGAACGCCGCTGCTGCACGAGAGCCAGAACGGCTTTCGTCCCAAGCGCAGCTGTGCTGACCACCAGAGTGTGCTCAGTGAGATGTTGGGTGGGAGGAAAGCTGAGGGGAAGGATTCTTATGTGCTGTTTGTTGACACCTATAAGGCTTTCCCAACAGTGTGGCTTGATGGGCTCTTTCAAAAGCTGTGGACAAGGGTGTGCGTGGAAAGATGTTCCGTGTACTCTACAACTTGTATCAGGGTGCACGCCGTGTGGTGTCTCACGAAGGTCATGTCACTGAGAGCTTCACATGTGACCTTGGTTTGCATGAGGGCGATGTTATTTCCCCCACACTGTACCTGTACTTCATTGATGATCTGCCGCATGAGGTGCATGCAAAGCACCCTGGAATCACCCTTATGGGCCCTTGTGACGAACCTGCTGGTCAGGTTGTGGCAGCCATGCAGGCTGATGACTTTGTTGCTGTGTGCGAATCTCTGGCTGAGGTTCAGGCTGTGGCTGCAACAGTTTATGAATACAGTTGTAAGTGGCGGTTCAAGCTGAATAGCTTGAAGTCTGCTGTCATGCATGTCTCAACAGCTAGACAGCCCAGCCAGTTGGCTGATTCTGGCATCGTTTGGAACGGTGTGCCTGTGCCTGTTGTATCAGAGTACTGCTACCTTGGCCTGTGGTTCAACAATGCCTGCAACTGGAATAAGCACTTTGAGAAGATGTTGGCAAAAGTGCATCGTGTGAAGGGTGGGCTCATGCCAGTCTGGAAGAGCCGGCTCATCAGCGTGGAAGTAAAGCGTATCATTCTGCTTACATGCGTTCGCCCGCTTGTTGAATATGGCAGCGAGGTCTGGTTTCCGTCAACTGCAAGGCAACTGCAACAGATTGACAAAGTGCAGACTGACATCATCAAGTGCTCAATGCGTTGTGGCAAGGAGCGCCCTTGCACTTCACTTGTTCTGGCTGAATGGGTGTGAAGCCATTGCACATGTGGCTTCATCAGAGGGCGATGGAGTATTACTTTAGGGTTCAGCGTATGCAGAACTGTCGGTTGCCACATCAGGTGTTTTCAGCTGAGTGGAAGCGCCCTAGTGGTGCTGCTGCGGTGACACCTTGGCATAAGTATGTGCAGAGTTTGCTTTGCAAGTATGGTGTGGATGTTGAGGCGGCGGCTGATCGAGCTAATGCGTGCAAGAATCACATCAACCGTCAGGTCAGGAAGCTGCATGCAGACACAATTGTTTGTGAATCACTGCAGCACTCTACTTTGAGCCGCTACATCACGCATGTGCACCCTACACATGCTGATGCCATGCGTTTTAAAAGGGCTAGGCCCTTTTTGTGTTCTGGTGCGCCAACGCGTGGTATTGAGTTGCTGATGCGTGCTCGAATGGGCTGTCTTTGCGTGCATGAGCGTACCAGTCGTTATGGCGGCAGCAGAGCTGATTTTAACACAGCATGTCCTGCTTGTGGTCAGGGTGTTGAGTCTTTGTCACATCTGATGTTTGATTGTCCCGCTACATCTGCTCAGAGGGATACTATGCTTGATGAAATTCGGTCTGTTTGCATGATGTTGCTGGCGGCGCTGAAAAATTGCGCAATGTGTTGTCGTTGACTGATGCATCCACTAAGTTGTTGCGTTTTGTTTCTGATGATATTTGGGGTAGTAGGGGGGGGGTGTGCCGAGTGATATCTAGGAGCATTGCTGAGTATCTTGTCCAAGCTTGGGATGTGCGTAATAATTGCAAACACAATGGAGCAGTGCTCCCTCTTTCTTCCGCTCCTGAGGGGCGCGGGGCCGATGGCGTTGATGCTATGGCTTAATGGGTAACATGATGATGATGATAGCATACGGCCCATTCTGGACGATGTGCAAGAGCTGAGCCCTTAGCATAATGACGGTTATTGGGTTGATGTTGCAAGCGCAGCCGGCTAGATCTGTATCATGCGTCCTGTGCAGCTACATGTCACACCTTGACCTGTCAACTTACAAGATGGCTGTTGCTGTTTTATGCCGCTGCTGTGCAGGCCTGCCTAGTGCCAGCTGTTTAGTTGGCCTCACTTCTAACCATTTGTTGATGTCTGGCCTTGCTGCTAACGACACACCCCGCTGTGCCGAACTTGTTCTGTGTTGCCTGCAGGACTGCCCAGTGCCAGCTGCTCAATCAGCCACGCAGGTTTGACCAGCCTTTCCCTCACCGGTTGTGACGCGCTTGTTGGCAGCCTGCGCTGCAGCAACCTGCAGCGCCTAAGCCTTGCCAGCAGCAACATCCAGCGCCTTCCAAGCCTTGCCGCATGTCCTGCGTTAGTTGCGCTTGATGTTCGGGGCTGCAAGAAGTTGCAGGACAGCAGCATACGTGCAGCGCTGCCAGGTTTGACCGGCTTGCAGGAGTTGACCATGGGGCAGGGCGTGCCTGTTACTGACGACACTGTGCGCGAGGTGGGTTTGACTTTGTGGAATAAGTTTGACTTGTGGGATGTGAGGCACAGTCTGCAGCATGGGGTTATATGCTGCAAGCGTCCTAATGCTTACGGCGACAGCATCTGCTGTGATATGTTGATTTGTTGCATGCCATATCAACAGGATGCACTACGCACCGCTACGCAGCGTTCAGGTACTCTGCATACTCTGCATTGTTCCTATTCGCATCTCCTCGCCTATGAATGACGTTGTTGGTATCTGCTGCCATCGCTGCCCCTGTTATTGCTCCTGCAGATGGCCTCAACCTTGACCCAGCTCAGCAAGCTCGTGCTGTCAGACACGCCAGGCCTCTCCCTCAACAACGTACGCGACTTCCCATGCCTGCGGCTGCTGGACTTGTCCCGCTGCGAGAGCCTCACCCCAGCTGCGTTGCAGCCAGCAGCCGAGAGCTGCAGCCAGCTGCAGACTCTGCTGTTGGATGGCTGCCACGTGCTGACAACGCTCAAGCTGACCATACCACACCTACAGGTGACTACATCGTGCTGCGCTTGGTCTGAATTGGCACATGCACATGCGCTTGGTTGGGTTGGCAGATGGTTTGGACACTCATGCGCTGGGCTCCCCACTAGCCTGTAGGTAGATGCGATGCTTTCTGGTGTGTTGATGGGTAGGGTCTGAGCGTGTGGTTTTGAGCGGTTGGCACATGCTGCATTGTGTGGTTTGCATCTAGCCTATTTGTGCCTGCAAGCCCCTTTTTGGTGCGTTGGGGCATGCCCAGCATGCAGCGCCTGATAAATCCTGCATACCAGCTACTTTACCCCCCGCTTCTCCTGGAGTTGCGCTGCACTGCACCTTACTGCACCTTACCTCACACCGTGCTTGCATGTCTGCACACAATCTTTTTTGCCTCCTGCAGGAGATCTCTCTGCGTGGGTGTGTTGCACTCAGCGACCTCGAGCTTAACTGCTGGCGGCTAGCAACCCTGCGCCTGGGCCCCATGCAAAGCGGCACGCCTGGCAACGCTACGCTGCAGCGTTTGGCACTGTACAGTGGAGCGCTACGCAAGATGGAGTGGGTGCAGTGCAGGTGCGACGGGATTCGGTTTGTGGGCATGATGTTATACTGAGTCTGGTTTGGGTTGCAGCGACTGGCGCTGTACAGTGGGGCGCTGCGCAAGATGGAGTGGGTGCAGTGCAGGTGCGATGGTGTTGGCTTTGTGGGCATGATGCTATGGTTGATTTGGGTTTGGGTTGCGTGTTTGGTGTGGCTAGGTGCATGTGGTGGGTGGGTAGGGACAAGGGATGATGTTTAGGTCTGTGCAACTCTGGTGGGTCAGATCTTGCTTTGCTGCGATAGCTCTGTTGTAGTCTGATCTAGATGTGAAATGTTCAATTGGTTATTGCTGCTTGTAGGAAGCTGTCCCAGCTGGAGCTCAACTGCCCATACCTCACAGAGCTGACCATCCGCGAGTGTGACAACATAACACCAGCAGCACTGGAGGCTCTCGGAGACAAGGGAGCAGCACCATCAGCAGCACCTGGCCTCATTTCAGGCACCTCTGGGGCGTCAGGTGCTGCTGCTGCTGCTGCTGCAAGCACAAGCATAGCTGCAGCAGCAGGAGGGTTGGGGGCGTGGGGACCGTCGCTGCAGCAGCAGCAGCGGCTGCAGCAGCAGGCGGGCCTGTGGCGGGCCTTGCAGGAAGAGGCCGACGCTGACGTGGCACTGTTTGCAGGGGGATTAGAAATAGATGACGAGGATGATGACAGGGATGGTGAGGGGGGGCTGCCGCACCGCTTTGGCGCTGGGCTCGCAGGGTTTGGCTTGGGTTCAGGTCTTGCAGGAACTGACAGTGATGACAACGACGATGATGACGATATGGGTGACGGCCATGTACAAAGAGCCGCAACGAGGCTCTCTGCAGGCAGGCGGCAGCTCAGGGGCGCAGGCATCGGCAGCAGAAGCAGCGCATTGGGCGCTGCTGCTGCTGCTGCTGGGCCGCCGGCAGGTGCAGCTGCAGGAAGCAGAACCAATGCAGCTGCGGTGCGTCGCAGCGGGGATGCGGATGTGGCTGCAGCGCCCCTGCGTCGCACAGCAGCAGCATCTGAAGCTGCGGCAGATGCTGACTTGGCGTTTGATGTTAGAGATCTGGCAGGGCAAGAGGGCGGTGGTATGTTGTGGGAGCCCCGGCGGCTTGCTGCTCGCCGTCACAGGGGTGCATCAGCTGCTGCTGGGCCAGTGCTGGGCAGCAGCAGCAACGGCGCCGGCCGCCGCAGCAGCAGTGGCGCAGCAGCAGCAGCGGCGGAGGCATGGCGCGGGACTGGGGTGCGGCAGCGCGTGCGTACAATGCCTGCACCTGTTGGCGCTGCTGCTGCCGCAGGGTCTAGCATGAGCACCCAGCAGCAGCAGCAGCAGCAGGCATCCTCATCTGCAGCAGCAGCAGCAGCAGCCGGGTCGGTTGCGGCACCCAGCAGCATCATACCCAGCAGCATCGCAGCCAGATCTGTTACTGCTGCTTTCCCCAGCAGTAGCCGCAGCAGGCTTGGTGCCTTCGGGGCTCCTGCAAGAGCAGCAGCAGCAGCAGTGTCGCCAGTGCATCGCAGTAGGCCTAGGCGTCGTTTGGACGATGACGATGCAGAAAGGCCGCGTATGCTGCAAGTACTTGATGCTGTTGCATGGCCAGGTGGTGATGAGGAGGAAGATGACAATGACGATGATGATGTGGCAATGGCAGACGGCGCTGTTGGACACGCTGCTGCTGCTGCTGGCGATGCTGAAGATGCAGGCATTGCCAGCTGGCTGCAGGCAGCCGGTAACACCCAGCAGGCAGCAGCAGCACCACCACCACCAGCAGCAGCAGTAGCAGTGGGTGAGGTACAACAGGGTAGTCTGCAGGCGGCAGCAGCAGCCGCAGCAGCATCGGATGACGACGCTGTTATTGTCATGTCTGTAGATGACAACAGGGCAGCAGCAGCACCAGCAGCAAGGGAGGATGAGGAGCTGCAGCAGCCACAGCAGCGCTGGCGTGCATCGCGCAGCAGCGCGGATAGGCCAGCAGCAAGGCAGCGTGCAGCACCCCGCAGGTATCACCAGCCAGCAGCAGCAGCAGCAGCAATGCAGCCGGCGAGCATTAGCATGGAGCCACCCCAACAGCCCCCGCAGCAGCAGCAGCAGCAGCAGCAGGAGCATGCTCCAGCTGCTGGTGCAAGTAGCAGCAGCAGGAGTGGCCGCGCACTAGGCGGGGGCTTTATGTCACTGCTGAGGCTGCCGATGTGGCCCAGCAGCAGCAGCAACGGTGCCGGCAGCAGCAGCGCAGCAGCAGCAGCAGCAGGTGCGGGGCCTGCGCAGTCTCGCCGCAGGCAGGCTCCCAGCCTATATGCAGCAGCTGCAGCTGCACTAGCTGGCAATGCACCGCAACAGCAGCAGCCGCAGCGCCCTCAGTCCAACGCTCCTGCTGCTGCAGCAGCAGCAGCAAGTGCAGCACCTGCTCCGGCTGTCTTGTTTGCAGCTGGTGGTGGGGGCTTCGGCCTCGGTGGCGGCTTGAACCACCCAGTTGGATTTGGCAGACACAGGGCCGGTTCCGGTGGCGGTGGCGGTGGGGGCCCCCCTATGCCCAACCACCCTCCAAGGCCCCCTCCGGCTATTGGCGGTGGTGGTGGCGGCATCCCTGCACTGCGTCTGCTGCGCGTTGAGGGGTGTGACGGCTTGCGGCGGCTGAGTTTGAAGCACAGCGGGCTGCAGACGCTGTCGGTTAGCGGCTGCCGCAGCTTGGGGCAGCTGGTGGTGTCTGCGCCCAAGTTGGCGGCTCTGGAGTTGGATGAAGTGGGTGACCTGGCGGCAGTGAGCTTGCAGCAGGTGAGGAGGGCTTGCTTGATGTGTTGTGTGTAGGGTGTAGAGACTGGTGCCTTGTCAGCAGATGAAGGGCAATGTGTGTAGGTTGTGGGTTGTGGATCGGGGTTGTGCGTGGGGAGTGACTGTGCATGCTAGCGTATGCATATGCATTCATTCGGCAGTGTCCTGTGGCGCTGCCGTATTCTCTGCAGCTGCATGCGTGGGTTGTCTCCCGTCATCCACTCCCGCGCTTATAACTGCTGACTGACTTCCCGTGTGTTCCTTCTGTTATTATTCGCAGGTCGGTCTCCCCAGCCTGTCCCTAGGGGGCTGCAGCGGCCTCACCGGCTTAGAGCTCAGCAGCAGCAGCCTCAACCGCCTCGACCTACGCGGCTGCGGCCAACTCACGCAGCTGCTGCTGGACTGCCCAGGACTACAAGCCATGGACGCCACTTTCTGCAGCGAATTTGGAGACGCGGGCCTCACCGGAGCTGTCGCAAACGCCCCTCCACTGACTCAGCTAGTGCTGTCAGTGTGCTGCCAGGTTGGCAGTACAGGTCTGCGTGCATTGTCGCGCCTGTCGACGCTGCAGGAGCTCGATCTGAGCTACACCGAGGTTTCAGATCTGGCTCCGGTGTTTGCCAGCTGCCCGCAGCTACGTACGCTGAGCTTGAGCTCCTGCGGCAGCCTCGCAGCTGATGCGCTGGCGCCGCTGCTGGTACCTGGCAGTCCGGCACTCCCCGAGTTGGCCTCACTGGATGTCAGTTACTGTCAGTTGGATGAGGCGCTAGTGCCGCAGCTGCTGAGTAGGTGCGGCCGGCTGCAGCACCTGGCGCTGAACGGCTGCTCGGCTGTGACAGACGCGCTGTGGAAGCAGCTGGAGTCAGCACAGCTGGCGCAGCTGTCATCAAGCAGGCAGGATCTGGCGCCAGCTGGTGCTGATTCTGCTGTGGTCAGCAGCAGCAGCACTGGCAGTACATTGGAGTCCCTGAGTCTTGTGCGCTGCAGCAACCTGAAGAGCCTCTGCTTGGGTCTGCTGCCTGCATCAGGCCAGGTGGAAGTGCTGCAGCCAAAGCACTACCTGCTGAGCGGGGACCGTGCGTCGTTGCATGCACGTCAGGCCAGCTACGATTGGATCGAAGTGCCCAGCGCTGTCTCTGGCTTGACTAGCCTGCGCGCAGGCCTATCAGGTGTCCAAGTTGTGGCGTTGGCGCTGCCAAAGTTGGCACATCTGGATGTCAGCAGCTGCAGCTTCCTGCGTGTGCTGGAGCTGCGCTGTCCGCTGCTGCTGACGCTGCACTTGCAGGCGTGCCGTGCATTGCCGATGTATGGCATGCTGCGTGCCGCTGTTGCATGCCCCACGCTGACTAAGCTAGACGTGCAGCATGTGCTGACTGGCGGTTGCAAGAACGGCAACGGCAATCTGGTGAAGGACGCAGCAGCAGCAAGCAGTGACGGAGGCATGGGCAGTGGCAGCAGCAGCAGGAGTGGTAGCGGTGGTGGTTTGGCTGCTGCTGTGGCTGCCCACCCTGCTGAGTTTGGTGGCGTTGGGGGAGCAGCAGAGCTGCATGAACTGCTTGATGAGTTGGTGTGTGGGCACCCTAGCTTGCAGCAGGTGTTGCGCTGCCCTGTGAGCTGTTGCGCTGTGTGCTCACGAGCAGTGGTGTGATGGTGCTAAACCACTGGAGAGCTGCATGTTTGCTGGTTGTGCGAGCTCGACATTTGTGTCTGTTGTCTGTCCTGGGCTTCTTGGTGTGTCCTGGTTGTCCTGGGTGCTATTGTCTGCATGCAGTTTGTTGCGGTTTGTTGCTGCGTTAGTCTAGTTGGATACGACAGGTGGTGCAACAAGGACTGTAGCATACTGCTCTGTCAACTACCCCCATTTTGGCACGCTGCGCCCCTATGGGTTCGGATGTGGGCCGTTCCTGCATTGCGAGTGTTTATTCTGCTGCAGAGTTTTCGTCAAGCCTTTTCAATGTGCGTGGTGGGTGCTCGAGTTGCATGGAAGGTGTAATTGTTCCCATCTTCAAGCATGCATGCTGCATTGTGCGCCACCTGGCTGCGAATGCTTGGTTGCACCTGGTAGCCGTAAAGCAGGCATTAGCATCTATGCTTGCTGTGCATGTTCTTTACATCATGGATCTCTTGTGGACCTGTAAGCGCCGCTAGGCTTGACATGACTTGCGAGACGGAAGTCTGTGCTTTGATTGCCATCATGTATGTCATGTGCAGCAGGCGACGAGCTTGCGTTGCTGCCTTGGAGGCCCCTTTGCAGCACACAGGGCCTGCCATATTGGTGAATTGTCTCTCGGTGGTGGGTACAGAGTTTCTTTCTCACGATTGTCAGGCATCAGTGCTGCATCGTGCATGGTAACTCTTGTCCTCTAGAGGCAGATCTGCAATGTCAAGATCATGAACTGGCAAAGGATGTACATGGGTGCTGGTGCGTCACATGAGTGGGCTGTAGAGAGCGCGTTCGGCCGTTTGCATAGCGTTGCTGCGGCAACTGTCTGCTGACGGGGCCAGCCATAATTCAACCAGTCAGATGACAGTGTTAGATTCCTGCTGCTCACGACTCAAGATGCTGTGCTGTGGTGGCTGAGCGACGTAAAACGCTGGGCGATCGCTGCAGTACACAAGCATATCAGAAACAATCAACAGCTGAGGCGTGCACCCTGTGCGGTGCTGCTGCAAAACGTTCTGCTCGGGACATTGACGCAGCGATCACCAGCTGGCTGGCACAGCTGACGCCGTACGACAAAATAAAAGATATTAGTACATCTAAAGCTATAGTGGAGCAGGCCTAAGGAACTTCTGTTGTGAACTGCTGTGAAGTGAACACCGAGGTAGGTAGCGCACTTGCAGCCCGGTCCCGTTGCCATGTTTGCTGAAAAGCAGTTGCTCAAGGCTTCATGATGATCAAAGCGAGCAGCTTGCTTCATGGCACTTGAGCTGGGGGCTGGTGGTCAATGACAGCAGCACAGCAAGCAGCAGCGCTAGTCAGCATGTCAGACCTCATGTGCAGAGGCAGTGCTCACATGCCATGCTTGCAGCAACAGACGCTGTCCTAGTCCCTTACACTGGTCTGTCATGCTGTGCTACGTATGTGGCTAACCAGGTCCCGTTGTACTACCTTGTACATGTGCCTTGCCGCACAGGCCTAAGCCTGGCGACGCTTTTGAACGTTGGTCAACACTTGTAAGCCTCAGTAGCTGCAGATCGTTCTGGTTCCTTCTGGTTCTTCGAGAGAAGGAGTTACTGTCTCGGCTGTAGGCGCCTTGCAGCTGCAGCTTCTGCAGCAGCGGCACTATGCACAGGACCAAAGCCTTGGCTGTGGTCAAGGCCACTGCGCGGTTGAAGGTGCTAGCAGCACATGCACGGGAGCACTTGGCGGCAGCAGCTGCATATGAAGCTGAAAACGGCATAACATCGGACATTGAAGGAGGAGCAGGTGGGCATGAGGGTCAACCCGCATCAGACAGCTTCTTACCCTTGGCAAACAGCAGTTCTTGCTCTGCTTCAGATTGCAGGATCAGCTGCACCATGTGTCGCCACCAGTGATGTAACAGTACGCGCACAGTGACGTATGTTGGTCTCGCTGTACGTGTTGGTGTCCTAGATTCTTCCTGCAAACATTCCTCAAGCCATGGCATGTGAAGGTGCCAGCTGCTGACGTTTCTGTATGCAACATACACTCCGATGCACCGCCTTCGCTTGCAGGAACGCTCACCACATCACTGCTGGACTCAGAAAGCTTGCATGGCGGCTCTCCTGTATCTGGCCTGTCGCGGCCCATTACACCGTTGTCAGATCTTAGCCTCTACTCAGCTGCAGCGTCACTGCGTGCTGGCATGTTCAGCCCACTTGTGCCACCTCCACCGTGGTACACGAAGGATATCATAGCAGGTGGGGTTGCCGAGGACGATAGTGTGTTGGTCGATATAGTGGCATGAGTCTTTGCTGAACGCTCGCGTATCACCTAGTGTGGCGGCAACAGCACGATATAGCTTGCAGTGGTGTGTTGGGGATGGTTCGGCTGTTGCTGTATATCTGCAGTGCAGCATGTGCTGTACTGTACTTTTGCCGTTTGGTACAGTCAGCCTGTGCACTGTCAGTACTCATGCTGCTTGCTGTGTGTGGGGCCTAGCAGGGCTGCGTGTACCTGGGCGGTGCATTGAGTCACATGTTTCATGCCATGCTCTTCATTCTGCTGTGCCCTTGCTGCTGCTGCTGCTGCTGCTGCTCTTTACGAGCAGTCAAGGAGATGCTTCTGGGCAGCAAGATCAACATCCTCATGCTGTGCGTGCCGCTGGGAGTAGCAGCACAAATGGCGCAGTGGGGTGCAACAGCAGTGTTCATGCTGGTGAGCAGCAGTAGCCAGGCCCCAGGTTATTCATGTGCCGTTGACTGGCTGCGCAGCAGCGGCGCAGGGTTTGTGGCGATGTGTGAGGCAGCAGCTGCAACAGCATTGTACACCCTGCCTCCGTGCATGCCTCTGTGCATGAGCATCTATTTCTTGCGGCCTTTGCAGAAGATCTTGCACACAGCATGGACTGCCCAAGTGGTGACACTTGATTGCTTTCAGGGTGTACATCTTATCCGCAACATCTGGCATGCAGCCTTCCTAGCACTCACTCACCACTCAACCTCCTGATAGCTGCCGCTTACAACACATTCAAACCCTAGGCACGACTTTTAGCTGCACCGCTTTGCTTGCAGAACTTCCTGGCGCTCATCCCGCTAGCGCTGCTGCTGGGTGACGTGACAGAGGACCTAGCAGTGCGTTTTGGCGATACCATTGGCGGCCTGCTGAACGCCACCTTTGGCAACATCGTTGAGATGATCCTCAGCATAGCAGCGCTGCAGCAGGGGCTGTACACGGTAGTGTCCACGTCGCTGCTGGGCAGCATACTGTCCAACCTGCTGCTTGTGCTTGGTGAGTGTGTTTGCGCATGGTCAAGTTAGTTGAGCAGAGATGAGTGTGCAGAGTTGCGCAGCAAATAGAAGTGTATGCAGGGGAGGTTGCGACTTGTTCCGTCTGCGTGGACGTATTCTGGAACAGCAACGCAACCCCGAAGACGGCGGCAGCAGCAGACCTGCATCGCAGGCAGCTCTGGTACAGAAGGTGCTGTCCTTTTGTGTGGTAGTTGTACTTTCATGCGTCGTGTGGCATGTCAGTAACCCTTTTGAAGCTCCTTTACCGGTCAGCCACATCACTATGTGCAGTTGTGCCAGCCACCCCTCAGTCCACCCTCAGTCCACTTGGACTCTGCCTCTGGATATGTGGTGCTACCTGCTCTGCTTCCTGCAACAGCACATATGCACAGCCCTGCACCTAATGATGTGTTGTGGCCTGCTGTGCCTGTGGCCTGTGGCCTGCTATGCCTGAACCTTGTGATCTGCTGTGCCTGTCCTGCAGGCTGCTGCGTCCTTTTTCGTGGCCTCAAGTTCTGCCACAGCACATATGCACAGCCCTGAACCTAATGATGTGCTGTACACATGTGGCCTGTCCTGCAGGCTGCTGCTTCCTGTTTGGTGGCCTCAAGTTCAAGACGCAGGCGTTCAACGCAGTAGCCAACCAGGCGACCAGCTCGCTGCTGTTCCTGTCCTGCATAGGCATCATCATCCCCACAGCAGCGGTGCAGCTCAGCAGCGGCGGTGACATGTCATCGTCGGACCTGCTGCAGATCAGCAGAGGGACTGCCATCATCATGCTGCTTGTGTGAGTATGGCGGGGGATGCGGTTCGTGTGCAGCTTGCAACAGCAGCCTTGGCAGATGCAAGGACAGAGTGTGTGAGCTCGGCGGGGAATGCCATTCGTGTGCAGCTTGCAACAGCATCCGGCAGATGGGCAGATGGGCAGGATGGAGGGTGCTGTGGCTGCAGCAGCTGCAGGTGCCATTTTGTTAATGCAAACCATGCTCCCTTTCCATTTGGCACGCCTTGTGCCTGCTGTCACCACCCTGGGCTGCAGCTGCTTGGGTTACTCGAGCTTCTGGCTGCCTTTTATTGTCCACTAGCGTGTGCACCAGTGTGTCCTGCTATACTGTCAACCCTGATGCAAAGTGCGGCTGTACCTGCTTATGCCTGACCTGGCATTGCTGCACCGGGAACTTTCGCTGTGCTGCAGCTACCTGAGCTACCTGGGCTTCTAATTGCACGCGCACCATTGTCTTATTTTCAGCTGATGTTCACCACACTGTTGTTCCCTTTGCTGCTCCCTTGTGTGCTGCAGGTACCTGAGCTACCTGGGCTTGCAACTGCACACACACCACGATATGTTGATGTTCACCACCTCATGTTCACCACGCTGTTGTTCCCTTTGCTGTTGCATTGTGTCTGCAGCTACCTGAGCTACCTGGGCTTCCAGCTGCACACGCACCATGACTGTTCTGCACACACACCATGGCTGTTGATATTCACCACCCCATGTCACGACACTGTTGTTCCAGTTCGCTGTTCCATTGTGTGCTGCAGCTACCTGAGCTACCTGAGCTTCCAGCTGCACACACACCCACACACCATGACTGTTGATGTTCACACCTCATGTTCACCACGCTGTTGTTCCCTTTGCTGTTCCCTTGTGTCTGCAGCTACCTGAGCTGCCTGGGCTTCCAACTGCACAGCCACCATGACTGTTGATGTTCACCACCCCATATTCACCACGCTGTTGTTCCCTTTGCTGTTTCCATTGTGTCTGCAGCTACCTGAGCTACCTGGGCTTTTCAGCTGCACATGCACCTTGACTGTTCTGCACACGCACCATGCTGTTGATGTTCACCACTCCATGTTTACCACACTGTTGTTCCCTGTGCTGTTGCATCATGTCTGCAGCTACTTGAGCTATCTGGGTTTCCAACTGCACACGCACCACGACCTGTTCAAGGGCGATGACGGGGACGAGGAGCCCATCATGACCTTTGCAGGAGCAATCACAACACTGGCTGGCATCACCGTGCTCGTGGCAGTCTGCTCAGAGTGAGTTGACTACCATGCGCTGCAACTTGTACCTGCTTTTGCAAAGCTATGCTTTTGCTGTGGCTTGGCTGTGACGAGCGACCAAAACACTGGCAGACTGTGCTCGTGGCATCTGCTCAGAGTGTGTGGCGTCCATGCATCGGCATCTGCCTGCGCAGCACTGCAATGAACAGCAAATGCATCCGCATTTATTGCGTTGCATCTGATCCCTGAGGGAGTAGGAGTAGCATAAGGCGGCATTCTGCCTTTGACAGTCGAGTGAGCCGCTGCAGATGCTAAACATGTACATGCTTCGTGTTGCTGCTGCCTGCTGTGCCTGCAGGTACTTGTGCAGTTCGATAGAAGAGTTCAGCACAAACACAGGGCTGAGCCAGGCATTCCTTGGCATGATCGTGCTTCCAATTGCAGGCAATGCCTGCGAGCATATAACAGGTGGGTGCAGCTGTGCACTGTGTGCTGGGCTAATGCCAGCGGCAGTGGCTGCTACAGTCTGTGTGTTGCCGCCTGCATTGGCAGCGATGCTCGGATATGATGGTGCTGGTGCATGATTTGCCATCGTGTACATGGTCTGATGATACCCCTGCTTGGTTTTGTACTGCACCACAACAATAAGCTGACCCGTCCTGCCTTTTGTGGCTGCCCCTGCTTGCTGCGCCACTGCCTGTTACATCCACTGTTACAACGCAACATTCAAACCTCGAATGACAGCTGTGGTGGTGGCCATGAAGAACAAGATGGACCTGAGTTTGGGTGTTGCTGTTGGCTCGTCCATCCAGATCGCCATCTTCGCCATCCCATTTGTCGTCATTGTTGGCTGGATAACAAGCCACAACTTCACGCTTGACTTTGACCCCTTTGCAACGCTGGCGTTGACTGTTAGCGTCATCCACGCCAACTTCGTAACAAGTGACGCGAGAAGTCACTGGCTAATGGGTGTGGCACTGATCACCAACTATGCAATCATTGCCTTGGTGTTCCTGTATAAGAGCTGAGGTGGTTGAGGGATTGGCTTTGCAGCAGCTTAGCATCATCCAAAGCTGGCTCTAGCAGTGTTCTGGTAGGCCAGTCAACTGTGTAGCATCAGCAGCGTGGCAAGCACAGCATTTCAGCTGGTGCCGCCCAGCCTGCTGAGCTATCTGCTTGTGTTTGGCGAGGTTATGATCAGCGCTGCGGGTTCAGCTAAAGCATGGGCAGCAGGCGGTATGCCTGCTGCAGGCTGCTTGTGTTAGATAGGCTATGGACGCACGCATGCCATTGCTTCACTGGGTGTGTTGGTCAGGGTGTGCACCTGTGCATGCACGCATGCCTTTGCTTCACGCTGCAGGCAGGCAGGCAGGCATCCCGCCTGCTGCAGGCGCAATGGCCTGATTGGACAACTTTTCGAAAATAGGTTGTGCACGCACGCATGCCATCTCTTTAGCGGGTGTGCTGTGGTCAGGTTGTGATGAACTTCTGCTTAGGAACGTTGCTCAGCTGTCAGCGTGCAGTGTGTCGGCACATGGAGAAGCCGGTGGTGTAGCAGCACTGGTGTTGTCGGCTGTACATCGTTTCTCTGCAGAATTGCTTGCAAGTGGTGGGATGTGGGATGCTATTTCTGGTGTGCATGGATTGAGACATAGGGGTGGTGTATCTTGCAACAACGGTGCATTCAGTGCGCATGGTGGCACATGCGTTACTTGTTGATGCTGCCGGCTGAATCCACTGCATTGTTTGTTGCTGTGCGCGTCACATGCTTGGACATTGTTTGACTGCACATGTATGGGGATTTCATTAGACTGCAGGCCGTGTTACAGTGTTTGGAGATTGTACAACAACCGTGCAGGTGGCTTGCTTGAAAAGAAACACAAGTGACCTGTGTCTGCGCCAGTGCGATGCATGAACGCAGTGCTGCTGTTGCAGTCACATGTCAACTGCTGCTCAGAATGCAGCAGGCAGTCTGCGGCTCTCAGTGTGTATAACCAGTGAGCCGGCTTGCAGTTTTGCGCTGCCAAGTGGTGTTGCAGTGGCAACGTCGTGCTTGGCCCGTTCATCTGAGCTGGGTTCTACAAATGCAGGCAGAGAGCGCGACGTTTCTGGTCATGGTGCGCACTGGTGCGCCTGCTGCCACACATCCGCTCTTTGACATGTTGCTGCAGCAAACAGGAATGGGGCCTGTCTCAGGGCCTGTTGTTTTCATGGTTTGTGGTCTTCGTGTCAAGTGTCTGATTGTCTAGGATGCGATTGCGGCAATTGCGGCAAGGTTAGGGTGCACGCATAGCAGGTGTCACCTGCGCATTGATTCAAGTGTGGCAAGCGTGCCACAAGTACGAGTTCAAGTCAGCCAGGATTGCATGCAATGTGCACGCGTGCCGTTGCAGTCACAGCCCCCCTCCCCCGCGCGCAAATGCATTGCACAGGCATGTGCAATACAGGTAATGTGAGTTGGTGGTGCCATGCAGGGTTATGTCAACACGGCAGGTGTAGCCAACATTGGTGCATCGTGTGCGTTTGAATCTGAAATCAACAGCAGTTCCGCTCAGTTTGGCTCATCCTGGTCCTAGCATTGATGCGGCAAGCGTCTTGCGCGTCTGCAACATGGTTGTGTGTGGTGGTGCAAGCTTGGCTGTGTGGCTGTATGTGTGGATGTTGGCCGAGAACTGGATGAGCAAACATCCAAACTGTGACGGCGGGACGTTAAACGGCGGGACGTTAAACGGCGGGACGTTAAACGGCGGGACGTTAAACACGTGGCGCAGTGGTGATGACGGACGAACAGTGGCCGAAAGGTTGCAGGTTCGATTCTGAGCCTAAGCAGTATGTCCCTGGACTCAGGGATACAGCCGGCGAAAGCCGAAGGAAGGATGCTGCTAATGTCCTCGCGACTCTCCGCAGGACTCCGTCGATTGCTGGCTATATACACACCGGCCCTGCTAGGTATGCAGTCCACCGTATGGGGTGATTCCCACATGCTGCCTAGTAAGAGGTGTAAGGGTCTGGGTGGTCTACCTTACACCGAAAATAGAGAGAATAATCAGTCTGCTTTCCGCCTCCCCAGTGGGTGAGGCGCGGTTGCCGATGCCGAAAGGTATGGCTTACAAGGATTGATTATTATTATTATCCAAACTGTGAGCTCATGCCATGATATACCCCTTGCTGCATGTGCATAGCGCGGTGCCAGCAGCGCTGAGCACGATTACATCGCTGTTTGTGTGTGTAGCTGGTATTTTGTCAACAATTCCAACAGCAGTGTGTCTGTGTGTAGCAGGCAGCTGGTCTTGTGTCTGCGCATATCATGTAGGATGTCACCATGCTGTCACAAACATTGTCACTTTTGCAGCATCGGCAGTTGCATTGACTTTGCCATAACATGCTGGAATGTCTGGCGTTGATGCTATGGCTTAATGGGTAACATGATGATGATGATGATGATGCTGGAATGTCTGGCTGCTGAATCGCTCAGCTGTCGCACGAAGATCTGTATCATGGTGCGTTTTTGGTCGAACGTTGGCTCCACGTGCTTGCTTGCTGGTATTTGCATTGCTGTAACCACCCGCATCATCATCATCATCATCATCATCATCATCATCATCATCATCATCATCATCATCATCATCATCATCATCATCATCATCATCATCATGTTACCCAGTCAAGCCATTGCATTGACGCGATCTACTTTCTTAGAGAGCGGCTCTCAGAGAGCAGCTATGAAAACCCAGACTTGCACTGCCATCGGCCATTGCCGCTGCTGCGCACATGCCTATAGAGCTGCCACAACATCAGTGTGGCAGCTTGTGCAATGGTTGCAGGGGGTATGCATGCGTCACCATCCATGGTGCATCACTCACGGTCTTCAACTTGAACCTTGTCATGATAATAATAATAATAATCAATCCTTGTAATGGGTAACATGATGATGATGATAATAATCAATCCTTGTAAGCCATACCTTTCGGCATCAGCAACCGCGCCTCACCCACTGGGGAGGCGGAAAGCAGACTGATACCTTGAACCTTGTCATGATTACATTTTACTGCAAGTTGGACTTCCAACACCCCCTGCCGCATATATCCCTTAGCCAACTCGTTAATCACTCAAAGGCCCTCACAGCCGCCCCCAGTGTGCAGGTACTGTCCCCGCACAGCTGCTGCCATGCATTGCCACCACCACCAGCAGCAGCAGCAGCATCACCACCAGCCACCTCCCCCCTCCCCCTCCCCCCAGTGCGTCCTGCAGCTGTGCGTGCAGGTCCCCTGCTGCTGCTGCCAGGGCGTCCCAGTGCCTGAAGGGCTGCCAGGCTGTGCAGTTGTAGGCGGGGTCCACAGGGTGGATGAGCGCGGGGACGTACAGCGGCCCGCGGCCCCACAGCCCGCTGAAGGACGGCAGCAGCGCCTGACGCCTGCTGTAGTGCACCTCTAGGATGATCGGCTCGGCACCACACTGCTGCTGCTGTGTTTGACCAGGCAGCTGCTGGTCTGTGTTGGGTGGGGGTTCAGCAGTGCACCTCAGTCGCTGCGCTGCGGCCTGCATCACGTCCATGAATAGCTGCAGTGGCCGGTCCTGCTCGTAGCGCCTGCCCTGCCTGCTGGCCTGCTCCAGCACGTACAGCATAAACACCTCCCACAGGTAGGCAGGGGGGCCCTTAGCGTCATCTGCTGCTGCTGCTGCTGCACTGTCAGCAGTCAGCGCAGCAGGCAGGCCGTACTTTGACCAGGCTTTGACCGCGCGAATGACGTCAGTGACAAGGCACCCGTAACCCGTGCAGTTGTACTGCTGCCTGTACCGCTGTTCAACACCTTTCAGAATAGCTGACTGGGACTCTGAGAGGTTGGTGACACGTCACCGGCTAGCCCTTATATGTTGTAGTTGTGGCGCAACTCCTGCTGCTGGTGCTGCTGCTGGCCTGCCAGTGTATACGATCTGTTCATAGTCATCATCAGAGTCTGACTCTGCATCTGATGACAGTGCTGCACTGCTGGCTGCATGCACATCAGGCTGCCTGCTTGCAGGCCCTCCTGCTGCTTCTGCTGCTGCCAGCAGTGGCTGCAGCAGGCGCTGCCGCTGCTGCTCCTCTGTGTCACCATAGTACTTAGCAACCTACAGCAATGACCAGGCAACAATAGAAGAAGACAGTTGAGTCACAGCTTGATAGCCCTGATCAAATTGATCCTCACTGGAACCGCGGCCTCTGAACAACGCTGACACCTGGTGCAACGAGAGGGGCAGCACGAAGGAAACTCTAAGGAGTGCACGGCATGATATTGTTGCTGCGTCTTGTTGGAAGCAATGCTGTTGGTGCTTGGTACCATCCTCTGCATGGATGTGGTATGTTTCATTTAGCCTGTGGCGGGCGTACCTGCACATCCAGCTGCAGCTGCAGCTGTGGGTGCTCCAGCCGTACAAAGTGCTCAGAGTGGCAAGGCTTCAGCCGCCAACCTGCAGTGGGGCTGACTGCTGCTGCTGCTGCTGCTGCATCACCAGGCCCTGCTGCTGGCTTGCACAGCTGCTGCGCCACTGCTGCCAGCAGCTCTCTGCGGCAGCTGTCAAAGGAGGTCCCACCGTGACACCTCAGCTTCAGCACCACGTCCAGGTCGCCACTGCAGGTTGCAAAACCCAGGAATGGTTATAAAGCTGACGACACTGTAAATGGCATAGGTTGGTGTTGCATGCAGCATGGCTGCACCATGGCACCACGTCCAAGTCGCCACTGCAGATAGCAAACAGAGAGCAGAGACCAAGCAGAACGGCTGATGCTGGCAACGAGGTCGCTAGTCACCATTGCCAAGGTGGCAATAGATGTACCATCACACAACTTTACCATCACCGTCGCATTCACATGCATTTGCATGCTGTTACATTTGTGCTCCTCATCGCTCAAAGTTAACAGTACAAAGTACCCATTATTACGTGCCGCAACTCACTTCCCCCTCAAGCCAGTGGCCTTCTCATAGGATCCCGTTTTGATCACGCTCGCCACCTGCCAGCGCATGCCAGTGTTGGGTGACTCCAGCCGGATCTGCTCACAGGCCCGGCACACAGCATCAAGCGTGCTGCGCTTGACTTTATTCTCCTCCTCGGTAGGCGGCAGCGTTGCGACAAAGTCATTAAATCCTTCGTTCATCTGCATTGCAGACAGTTTGCTGTCCTGTGCCAGAGCTACGCTGTTACCTGCAGCTGCGCTACCAGCAGCTGCTGCTGCAACTACATGCGTGAACAGTGGCAGAGCTGCTGCTGCTGTCTCAAGCATCACTGCAGACGGGGCTGCATGACTGCTGCTGTTGCTGCGCCAGCGGTGCCACTGCGCAGCACTGCAGTGCTACCTGAGCTGCCGTGGCCACTAATATGCGTGTTGGCACCTGTCCGGCCGCAGTAGTTGGCTGAACAAGACCCTGCCACCACTGCTGCTGCTGCTACTGGCTTAGCAAGGGCTGGACTAGAACTTGCAGCACCACCTGCTGATGTATCATCTCCAGCAGGTGCAGCAGCTGCTGACATCACCCTGCTGCTGCTGCTGCCAGGGCTGCCAGTAATGCCAGGCACAGCACTGCTGCTGCTGCTGATCAGCTGAACATCGGGCCACGCAGTCTGCACAGGCGTCTGCTGCTCAAACTGCAAACTTGTGCTGCCAGCCAGCGTCGTTGATGCAGCAGCCAGTGCTGCTGCTGCAGCAGCATGAGCAGTGACCCCTGCGCTGCCTGGCGCCCACCCTCCCACACATCGGTTGGCAGCAACTGCTGCACCTGTGCAGCTGCTGAGCATTATGTCTGCTGCAGAAATGCCGTTAGCTCCACCTGCACTTTGCTCACAAACCCCTGCTGCAGCTGTTGGTTCATTCGCAGCAGCTGTGACAGCTGCTGCCGCTATGTCCTCATCCCACCCGGCCGTTAGCATTGCATTGAACACTGACAGGCCAGCAAGCCATGAAATAGGCCTTGAGCTTGCTGACGCTGCTGCTGCAGCAGTGCTCAAGGCTGCAGCAGCCTGTACACAGCCCTGCACTGCAGCTCCTGCCAGATGCTGAGGCTTTCGCACGAAAGAGGCATTGCAAAGGCTGCCGTATGACTGAAAGGGCGAGCCACTGCGTGATGTTGCGCGACTCTCTGATGCACTGCTGTTGCTGCTGCTGCCGCTGGCGGCTGCAGGGCTACAGACGTTGTTGGGAGGTTGAGTCAGCCTAGTTGCAGCCAGCTGCTGTGATTGGGTATGTGCAGGAGCAGGCATCATTTTGGCCAATGCACGTTGCAGCAGATGCAAGGTCAGCTGCTGCTGCCCATGTGTGCCATGCTGCAGCTGCTGCGCTAAATCATGCTCTGCAGCTGGCAGCTGGCAGCTGCTGCTGCTGCTGCTGCCCCTGCCCAGGTGTGTCTTGCTGCAGCTGCTGCAGCTGATGCGGGACAACTAGCTGCAATTCAGATGCATTACTCGCTGCAGTGGGCTGTGCAGCAACCCATGTGCTGCTGCTGCTGCTACTGGTGCTACTGGTGCTGTCGCAATGCTGTTGCAGCTGGCAGTCAGCTGCCAGGCGTTGAACCGGCGTGGCAGCAGCAGCAGCGCTGCAGCTGCACCACCCAGCTGGCCACTGCGGCTGTCCTGGCCGATGCATTTGCAGGTGCTTGCTACCGTCAGCACTGGCACTGTCGGCAGAGTTACTGCTGGTGCTGCGAGTTGCGGCTGCATGGGAGACCGAGTTGCTGCTGCTGCTGCTGCTGTTGCTTCGGCTGGTGGTGTTGCCAAAGGTGGCTGTGGATGTGTCACACCACCAACGGTAACAGCTGCAGGCACCAGTGGTATAGTAGCAGGCATGAGTAGTGGTGGTTGCGCTGCTGCTGCTGCTGCTAGTGCTGGTGCTGGTGATGTTGCTGCTGGAGCCATTCCTGCTGCTGCTTCTGGCATGGATGCTATTGCTGGTGTTGGTTTTGCTGCCACCACGTGCAGTGCTGCTGCTGCTGCTGCTGGCAGTGTAGCTAGAGCCTGCCCCTGCGGAGCAGAGCTGGCGGCATCCGCAGCAGCAGCAGCTGCTGCTGCTGCTGCTTTGACTTCTCGGCTGCTTTGTAACACAGCCTCAATCCATGGCGGAACCTTGGACAACGTGCTACTGCTGCTGCTGCTGCTGGCCATACTGAGCGCTTGCTCCAGCAGATGTGGCTCTTGTGGTGGCCAGCCGCCGGGCCCTTTTCTGACCTTGCCCTTTTCAAGCCTGCAGGGACAAAGAGCACGGGACAGCAGCGCGCTGGCTGCGCCGTGTGACTCAAGAGTTATATACATACATACAGTCAGTGCTCTTGTGGTGGCGGTGGCCAGCCACCATGCCCTTTGCTGACCTTGCCCTGCTCAAGCGTGCTGGCAGGTGCATTGACAGCAACCACAAGTCGCGCAGCATGCTGAACGCCAGACAAGGCAGGACTTGCAAGTTTACAAGCAGTTGCAATGCACGTTCGAGGGTGATGATCTGACCAGATAGCCGTTGCATGTGTGCAGGTGCATGGTGGACAGCAACATGCTGGCA
>CADDIJ020001418.1:0-22095 GCA_902809745.2 Tetradesmus lagerheimii | reverse complement strand
GGACTCTTACATTCAGCTGCAGCAGCCCCCTGCCCCTGCAGCCAGCAGCCAGTTTGCAGAGAGCCCACCGGCAGCAGCAGCTGCAGCGCCTGCTGCCGCAGCGCCTGCAGCAGCAGTTGCAGCCTCAGCAGATGGCGGTGGCCGCAGCGATGCTGCAGGTGGTAGCGCCAGCGGCAGCAGCAGCAGCAGCAGCAGCAGCAGCAGCAGCAGCAGCAGCAAGAACGCGTCTGTGTGCTTTGCGCTGCTGCGGGGGTTCCGAACAAAGATGCCCAGGAATGAACCAGACCTAGGAGATCTGGTGCTGGAGGCGCGTGTGGATGACTTTGAGAGGGGTGGCTCACTGTATGCTGTGCCGCTGCATTTGATCCACTGCCCGTTGCATGCGTGCACGCATGTGCATGACAGAGCAGATGGGTCTGGGGTGCAGTGGCTGGTGTTTGTGCCTGTGGAGATGCGCTCAAAGCGTGTTGGATTCCAGGAGCCACAGGTGTAACCCTCCTAGTTATTCTCAGCAGCGATGTACTTAGCTCTAACGACGGCCTGCACACACTTATCAGCAGCTGGTCAACCACTGCAGTGGTGGCGAGCTGGCCAGCTGCAAGGTGCCTGAGGCGATGTCTGAGAGCAGAGGCATGCCAAACATGCACACAAATGACTGTTCGATGTTTATCCGGTGGATCCCTCTCGGTTTGAGATCCTTTTTAGTGTGTCAATTGCCCAGCGCTACTGTTGCGCTGCGGTGCTACGGTAGCAGCGCGCGGTAGCGCACGGTAGCGCATGGTAGCGCATGCGTAGCGCTACATAGCGCAGCGTTAGCGCAGTAGCATGCTCATAGCGCGACACTAGCGTTTCCCTGTTATCATAGTGAGCGGTGGCAGCGGTACCGAGCGGCGTTGAGTGGTACTCACCAGGTGCAACATCAGCACCCTAAGTAGCGCAGTGATCCATGGGCACCAGCCTGCGTCCCTTGTGGCGGGAGTAAGGGTGTGGAAACTCCCCCCAGCTACATGACCTCCCCCCCGGGGCGGAGATGTAAACGATTGTAGCTGAAAGTTTTAGCTCGTCAAACGTGAAGAACATGATCGAAAACCCCGGGGTGCCACCCAGCTACAGCAAAAACACGAAAGTTTCGAGTTTGGTCACTTTGGCCCCGTACCTCGTGTTCAGCTTGCACTGAAATCCGGAATGATGCATGTAGTTTGTAGCTGAAATATCCTGGGAAATCCTGGGACATTGTGGCTGCTACTGCTGCTACTTTCTCAGTCCTGCTACAGCTGTATACATGTAGCTGGGTGCCGCATGCACGGAAGATAAGGACCCCCAGGGCAGACATGAAAACGAACATAGCTGCCACATCCAGCTCGACAAACCTGGTAAGCACCATCAAGAACCCTGAATTACCACCCAGCTACAGAAAGATCACGGGATTTCTGACAATCTTTGTAGCTGGCAGCGTACTACGCTACGCTACATGGCCTGCAGCCAGCCGCAGTGGAGGAACTGGCAACAGCATGTATCTTGTAGCCGAAAAATCCTGAACACTTACTTGATCTAGAACGTGTATTTACAACGTGCTGAACACGCTGGTGCAATCAGATTCTTCAGCTACACACGGGAACCTGTGCGCCCCGGGGGGTAGGTCATGTAGCTGGGTGGAGTGGCCACCCCCTTGCGGGAGTTCAACTCCTGCTGGGGCCAGGAGTGGGGTTTATCTGCTTCTTTCTACACCAGCAGCAAACGTGATGCAGGCGCTCACCCTTCATACAGGCAAGGCGCTGAGGGCCACATGCCCCCATTCACCAGAAAGATTTCCGTAGGCTCTGTACATGCTGCACGCACGTACCACCAGCACCAGTGTCAGGTGGGTAGGTGCAGCGTGTAACCAACTGCTGCATCTGCTGGCTGTCCCAACACGCTCAGGTTTTGTTTGAATAGTAGTCTGGCAGCAGCACAAGATGCATGGCACTTCCTCTGCTGCCAGTGTTACGCGTATGCTGCTGCACGCCTGCTCCATACAAACACTCTGTACGTGTATGCTGCTATACAGATACTCTGTAATGGGATGCACACAGCAACATCCAGAGCTTCTGGGCCTTTCTGCACAACCATAGCGCACAAGTGGCATGTGGTCAGCAAAAAAAATGTCGTTGCATGGCTCGTGATCCTTCACCGTATGCCACCCCTCACCTCTTCCAAAATTGCAGGCTCAGCAGCGACAGTCGCTGTTGATAGGGACATTGGCTTCATTGTACAAAGATCCAGCACATATGATGTGTTGCTCACCTTCGTTGCCGGGGGTCTTGCTGCCACCGCCACAGTTGCAGCCTGCTGTTGCACCCAGCATCATTGCTGCTAGCAGCGTCAACAGCAGCCCATAAGCCGGATCCTGAGCCATAGCTGGTCGTATCTACCAGGTGTTAACTCGTCTATTGCTGTCTGTTGTTTTGCTTAGCACACGAGCAGCTACGTGTGGGGAGGCAAGCTGGCTCCAGCGACTGGCAAAGGCTCAACACGGACGTGGCGTTGGGACTTCTCCGGATGCACCCGGACAAAAAGCAACAATAACAATTTATCAATGATTTCAATGGACAGACTGGACACGGATGTACGAATGGCTCGTCCGTGGTGCAGCAGGGTGCTCGTTTTGTCCAGGGCCCTGACAAGTCATGAACACCGCACTGACACTTCAAGTTGACTTACGTCGAGCTTACCACGTGATCCTAGGAGGCTAATCAGCAGAAGCTCAGCCAAGTACGCCCCTGAACCCAATCACATGATGTCCTGATGTGCACCGCAAGAACCATGCTGTTGTGAAGCGTTGCACAGAAACACTTATATACAGCAAGCAAGCGGTTTCGGCCTGCCAGGCTGAGGCCCCCGCCTCCACGACTAAGTTCGCACTAGTAGTGCACACCTGCCAGATCAAGATCTGGCCAGACCCATGATGCCATGGACTCAAGACCGTCTAGCTAGACTGGACACCATCTGGCAGGCTGCGGCCAGACGGCCGTCTGGTGACCAGCTGGGCTGGGCTGGGGTTTGTGTCTGCAGCAATGCAGCTGTGCATCACACACCCCTTCAGCTGCATTCAGCCATGCAGCTCAGCGGCTGTTGGTGTTTTGTTGCTGCGTCCACACACAAAGCCAAACACACAGCACCAAATACCAGTCTGGCAGCATGACCATAACGTATGCCTCAGCAAGCACATGCAGTTAACAATGTCACGTTCACGAAGGAACTGGACTGCAAGCCCTGACTGTGACCTTGCCCAATACACGCTGCTCCTGACTGTGACCTCGCCGAACACCTACCCCAAAACCCGCACACTTTACTTTTTAGGACAGAGTGTACATACACCCAGTGCGCTGCATGCATGCTGGCTAGCTGATAGTGCTGTCAGTACTAGATATGACTGCAGTGTGATGTCAATGCCGGCAGCATGAGAGGTATCCGTATGAGCCTCCCGTTGGCTCTTGACTGGGGTTCCCACTCCTGTTGAAGAGGAGCATGTAATGTAATGCAGTGCAATGTAATGTAGTCCATTGTAATGCAAAGGTGTGGTAATGTAATGTTATGTAATGTAATATTCTGAATGCAAGTATGCTTACGCAGAAAAGCAAGTCGAACGACGTCACCCAGCAATGTGTTGCTGGATGCATGATGAACACCGGTGGGGCGCCAGGTACTTGGCCAGCATTTTGTACAGCCCCTGTCCTTTGATTTCGAAATCAAAGAATTCTTCAATATACCAATCTGCACCCAGTGCGCGGTCGAGCGTACGTGCACACATCCAGTGCGCGGCGCAGCACATCGTATCTTGTAACACTCACGCTTAATTGACAACCAGCAGGGCCAGCAGAATCTACACCCCAGGTCCACGAATACGGTCAAGGCCATTGAAATGGCAGTTGACCGCCTGATGTCCTGCCCACAGCCATATCCCAACTGTCAATAGGATTGGTCGGCACTGCTCTAGAGAAAGGGACAATTGCTATGCCTGTCACCGCAAACTCCGCACCGCCAGTTGATGTGTTGGCTTCAATAGTGATACTGACGATGCAGTTGCGTTGGAGAGTAACCTGCAGATCAGAGGAGCAGCAGGATCAGAGCAACGTCGTGTTAGCACAGCACGGGATCTGTCTATCAGTGTCATTGCTACCAGCCATATGCATTTCGCGGAGTCCATCCTGACCTAGGACCATCCAGCACGTGTCACGTACGATCACGCGCAATCACCACTGTTGACTAACAGTCTCCCATTGTATGGTCAATACCGTACTAACGCATGATGATTTGACGAAACAGGGTTTTTCGGGGCTGTCAAATCATTATTGTTTTCTTAAGATCGCTTTTGTCAAATCTCAAAAAATGCATGTTTTGTTCCTCGATCGAGAGGGTTTCCCGGCCGAAACGGGCTCGCTCGCTCCGCTGCGTGGCTTAAAAAAACGATAAAATATGCTTTATCAAACATATATCGTGAATTTTTACTCCCTCAGCGGGCGTCTGCGGTCCAATATGAGCAAAACCCTAGTCCGAACCCCAGCCTGTCAAATCGCAAAACATGCAGGAAAATGGCTGTCAAATCTTTAAATTTGAAATTTTTTTGGGTGCTGTGAATCATCATGCGTTACTACGGTATACCCATCCGTTCCATGTACAAAAGACATTATCTATCTAGACCGTATATTGCACAACCGTATGCGGTCCTGGACTCAAGGGACATGGATCATGCCCACCCTGCTGGACCAAAAGACCCCAGCCTCACTGAGGCCTTCTATATAGCGACATCAGTCTGCTGAAGCAGCACTCAGGGTGACAGCCTGTAGTACTAGTTGCTGAGTCAGTGTGTGTCCTGCCATGGCTGAAGCCGGCAAGCAGTCATAGAGCGCATGCTCACCTCTGTCGCTGCAATGCCAGTGCTGACTTCATCACGGAATGCCAGCTGCATGGGCTTGCATTTGCAGCCATGCACGCACGCCAGATGCGCAACAGCCATACGCTGTGCAGGTAAGATGCTGCCCTGCAGGTACGTTACTGCCAGGTACCTGCGCCCAAATCCAGAAGCGGTGGCATTGCCAGGTCCTGTGACGTAACTGTCAGCGCAGGCTGTGGCAATGCGAGCTCCTGCGCTGCTGCTGCTGCTGCTGCTGCTGTCGTCAGCTCCTGCAAGCATGCTGCTTCCCAGGTTGATGTGCAGAGCCTGGTTGCGGCCTTCCAAGAAGTAGCCCCATAGCCTGCAGTTCTTGTGTGGACATGCGTCATGCCAGGCTAGCTGCTTCCAGCTGCATTTGGGAGCCTTGCTGGAAGGCGCTCCTGCACATGACGCAACTGCTTGGAAGCTTTGCCCCTCTTTGCACCAAGTGCATGCGTCCTGCTGTGCTGCAACAGGGCTGATCGGAATCGGTAGATCGCCGCCACCAGCAAACTGCACTGCACGCTCACTGTCAGCTGGGTCGACAGCCCCGCTGGCCACTACCATAGCCAGAGTCTGCCGCACTGTGTAGGCAACAATATCACCGTACAACTTGAAGCCTGCTGCTGTAGGATGCACAGCATCTGCCATGAGCATTGACTGTGGGGCGCCCAGCACTCGCTGCCCAGCTGCAGCGTCACTGCTGAAGAAAGTGTCGTACAAGCTGTCGCGCACTGACGCCAGCGGTGCACCGTAGCGCCGTGCAATCATGCCGTGCAGCTCTTCACCTGCAATGACAGACAGCAGCCCAGGTGATTACTCATCATGGTGTCACATCATGTCATTACTGACCACTAGCGGCACTGATGATCAGCAGTGGCGGCCGCTGCATTATGCTTTTTTGATATTTCTCCTTGTCATGAATGCACGTCTGTGCCGCCTGAAAGTTTTCATTGCTTAGTATAGAATGGTCAGGCATACTCAGCTGGCTGTTGATGTCACTGCTGCAGCGGTAAACTGCCCAAGAACACTTGTTTTGCTGGGCTTAAAGGTTTGTTGCTCCAACAGCTATCACACTACTGCTGGTGCTGCTTTAGGGCACTGCAACTTGGCCAGCTTCTTACCAGAGTTGTGGAAGGGGTTGGGCAGCAAGGGTGCTGCTGTGCTGTTGCAGTCGCCTGGCTTGCAAAACTCGTAAAAGGCGAAGGTGGCCACGCTCATGAGTGCTGCGGAGGGTGCCCTGCGGATGACCCTGCGGTACAGGCTTTCATAGCTGGCCACCTGCGCCAGAGCAGCAGGAGAAATGCATCAGACGACACACAGATTAGGCGATGATTGCCACATGTCACCACGTATCTTACAGCAGCATCACGTTGTGTATGGTACAGGCGGTTGCATGATCACCATTTTGTGCTGCCATACAGGGTCTCATCAAGGAGTGCCAATGATGAAGGTTTGCCAGTTGTTCAAGTGTTGAAAGAAACACGAGGGTATGAGCTCCTGATCAGCCGCCATCATGATCTGCTACAAATGCAATCAATGTATCTATCATTCACGAATGAAAGGTCTATATATGGCATCAATGCAGCCATCTGTGCGCACCCTTGGCATTGTCGTACTGCTGCACAAGGGCTTAGCGTTGTTTCCGTTTTCGCGGCAGCCGTTGAGGCTGTACTCCACCAGCACAAGGTCGGCATCCTGCAGCAGCCGCATGGCAGGCCATGCAAGCGATTGTCAACAGCAGCAAATGGTCCACATTAAGTCGATCTACACATAGGCAGCCAATTGGCTCATTGACATGGGCGAGGCACAACAGCAGGTCAGCGCCCAACCAGCATCACGGCCGGATGTTGGGAAAGACAACAGCAGCAGCAGCAAAAGCAGCAGTCTGCATACTGGGTAGGCACTTCAGTTGTGCTGTTGAACTTCAAAAGCCGCTGCTATGGCGGCTCGCGCTGTGCTTACAACCATCGTCAGCATATGCATTTGTGCGAAGCTGTGCCTCCATGGTTATCATCATGATATCAGCCGGATCAGGTGACAACGACTGTGCCAACTGCCTGCCAGACAGGGTGATGCACAGGACACATATTAGCACACTGAATGCACTGCACAGAGTGCCATTGTCGCTCCATGTCTGCTGGCGGACCTCTGTATATTACTACAAGCTGCCCCTCACCCGCGGGACGTACTGGTACCAGCATGTTGCCGCAACCACAATCTCACTCGAGCCGCGTGCCAAGTTGATGACGTTGAAATTGACGCTGGGAAAGGCAGCCTGCAGGCAGCAGCCGCAGCAGCAGATGTCGGGTGCATTCATCAACCTGACCAAGTCCAAGGCTTGAAGTTCGGTCCACCTGAGGCCATGCAGCTGCATGCATAGCCTGCAGGAGCAGAAAGTTTGAGATGTTCAGATTTGTAGATCGTGAGTGACGTTGAGCAGACAGGCAGCAGGGTGGACTAGACTTTGGTGGGTGCGTGAGGTTGTGCAAATGTGCACGTGCCACGTGACTACAGTTTTTAGCATTTTTACTTGCTGTGCGTTCCAGATTCCCTCAGTGTGATATCGTATGATGATAAAATATTTGCTAGTCATCCTGTGCAGTGCAGAGCAGTAATACGGCTCTGATGGATTGTGACGGCCAAGTGCAGATGTGCAACCGCGTGCCGAACGCTCAAAACGCAGTTGAGTGCTTCTGCATTATCACTGACTTGATGAATGAGGTGATTGTGTGTGAGCCACTTGATGGCTGCAAATACAAAGCAAGGTTTCCAACTGCAACATCCAAACTGGGAGCTTTCCAACGTGCAACATCCAAACTGGGATCTTCAAGCTGATGGCCGCAGGCTGAGGCAGACTCTGCTGGGTTCAGGTACCTGTCTGTGAGCAATAGCAGCACAGCTGCAACTGCAAACAGCAAGCCTGTCATGGTGGTGCCGTATGCACAACTCATACCTGAGCTGCGGCTGCAACAGTTGCTGCAGGGTGCATATGATATTGGCGGTGGAGATCTGCATGCTGAGGTTTCAGAGAGACCGATTGTTGCATTCACAAAAGGCAGGAACCTGGGGTAATTCTTTGTAAAGGCCAGTCACTGACTGGCCATTTTAGGGTGAGGTCACTGGCCATGTTGCCAGTGGCTCTCACCCTGTGTTCATCATCAAGACCTCATGGTTTGCTTTTGCAGTGCAGTATTGTACAGGGTGCAAGCCACTGGCAACATGGCCAGTGACCTCACCCAAAAACCTGCACCCTGTTGTTGTGTGCTTCTGATGTTGAGTATTTGTTGATTCTGTCCGTGTTCACAGGATTGAAGCCTGATGAAGGGCGAAGAGCCCGAAACACGTCGCTTTCCATGTAATACGACAAAACAGAGTCAACAATAGTCTGAACTTGTCTCAACAGTAGCTGTAGCCAGTCGCATTACGCTATTGCTTTTCAAATAGCTGATGGCCGCAGGCTAAGGCAGACTCTGCCGGGTTCAGGTACTCCCTGCATAGTACGCACGCTCACCAGCAGCCATGACACTAGCTGCTCCACCCAGCTCCCCTCCATTGAACTCTTCCATGCCTGCTTGAAGCTCATATATCCAGCCGTCACCGATCCCCCAAATGCTACGATTGTCACATTTGCGCCTGCAGTGCTGAGCTTGCGTGCCAGCAGGTGCCAGTTGCGCAGGGTGTCTGGCTCCACCCCTTTGTAGCCACGCGCCAGCACTGAGCGAGGCGTGGCGATGGGCACTGCCAGCATTCTCTGCAGCGACTGCTGCAGATCCGCACTTGAAGCCTCATGCTGTCGAAGCTGCCTGGCAGACTTGGGGGATGAGCGAACTCCTTGGCCTGTAAGGAAGCCTAAGTGCTGTACGTTGCCTACAGCAGCACCTGCAGTGGCAGCCGCAGTCGGCTGTGACCTAGCATGGCCGAACCGACCAGCAGATGGAGCAGCAGCAGCAGCAGCTCCAGCTGCTGCTGCTGTTGATGCTGATGCTGCTGATGCTACAGATGGCGTACTGCCTGCACCGGCAACAGGCTGCCATGCTGCCTGCCCAAAGTGACCATCAGGTGCTGCGGTTGCAGCAGCTGCTGTTGCTGTGGATGGGGCGCAACAATGTGAAATCAGCACCAGCAGTAGCTGTAGCATGGGGCTCCACGTGCGCAGCCAGCGGTAGTGTGGCAGCGTCAATCTGCATGAAGATCAAACAGCAGCGGCATTTGCGGTGCACACAAGGCAGCTTGGGTGAAATGAACCCATGAGCCTTGTTTGGCTCCTTGGGGGGTGGGCCAGTGGCCCTACTTTGGTAATTGATGACGCTCCACTGGGCACCACAGTGCAATGTGACATGAGGGCTACGATGACGCAGCAGCGTGCAGCACCCATCCAACACAGCTCAGCTATTCATTTGCTTACGAAGCATGGTTCAATCGACATGATCGAGTTGGCTTCCTGCTGGACAGCATGCTGTTGCTGCGTTGCAGCAGTAAACCGTTTATTCTGATCGCTGCTGCTGCTGCTGCTGCTGGTAAGCTTAAGCACCGCGGTGCACCTCAAAGAGAGCGGCTCTTGGAAACCCAGGACGTGCTGCAACGGCAGCTGTGCAGCTCTACCCAAGTTGGATGCTGCTAGCAGTGCAGCGCTGCACTGTATGGATGGCCTGACAAGCCCCTCAGCAACGTGCAGCACCACTGAGGTGACTGTACATGATTGCGGTGGCCTATCACATCTAAGTGCTTTGATGGGAAGCTGCAGCTGACCACCATGTCCAGGTTCTAGCATGTGTGTGCAGAACTTACATGTTAATTGATATCTTGTCTCTCACGCTGAGCGCTGCTCGCCACATCGACATGCTGCAGCTCCTCTCCACCAGCAGTGTTTATCACCATGCTGTGCGTGAGCAGCAAAGGAACAAAGCAACGAAATTAAATTTGAAATCTCCGCAGGTCTTTGCTGGCAGGGGCGTCTCTCGTAATCTACGGCGTTCGTCTGAGCGTCATCATCCTGCTGCTGTGCACTGAACTTGAAGCACAGCTATCGCAGCTGTTGACAACGTTCAAAACAGTTCCTGAGCTGAAAAAAATGTTTTTTGTGGTACGTGTCTTGCTTACCATTGACTTCTGTAAGCTTACTATCTGGCAGGCCCGCCCGTGCACGATCAGCCCCAGCTCCTGGAGCAGGAACCTAGATGCCTTGCGTACCATGACATATAGTTAGTTGTTCATTTCATGATATTTCGTGGGCCTGTAAGGGTTTAGTGCTGCTTCGGTGTCAACGGCCCGACCGCCGAGCCCGCACGATCACAGTTGCAGCTCAGCTAGCGGAGCTACGCGACCATAGTCAATCGATAGTACATTTAAAAAACAGCGCTGGTTGCAAGTTGAGGACTTTAGCGAGTTCGGCAATAGCACAAAAAGCGCCGGGCATGAAATCGAAGGGGGTACCACCTATCTATAGGGAGCTCTCGCCAAAGGCCCAGCCCGCCAAAACGCGCCAACGATTGGGGCCATTTCAAGCCTTGAATGCCACCGCATTGGCAGTCTAAATACATTAAAAAATGCGTTGAGCTTGTTGGAGCCTGTATCGGCTGTCTTGTCTGTGGAGGCTGTAAAGTAACACACAGGCGGCTTCGCCCATATCGCCCAGTCACTTTGTACATCACAAGGACCATGACTCACTGTGTATTTAATACAATATCTCGATTGTACTTGCTGTCAGTGCAATGTTCGTTTTCACAATTCGGGCATGCCCAAACAAACACATTTCCTCATCGCACGATATTTCAAACGAGAATCAAAGAACAGAGTAAGCTGCAACTTGTGTGACTATGGCCTGTCTTCAAGGCTACAGCAATGTGCTCGGCACGTCTTCGACAAGTGCAACAAAGCTACTGCGGAACATAGGCAATCCAAAAGCCACGTTTGCTGCACATTATGATATTATGGCCTGTCTTCCAAGCTAGATCGTTGCGCTAGGCACGTGTTCGACAAGTGCAGCACCGCTACTGCGACACACGGGCAGGAAGTTTTAGACTTGTTGCGTGAAACACACGACTTAGATGTGCTGGACCCAGCACGGATCGCACAGTTCCATGCGCAACAGACACAGCAGCTGCAGCGCCAGCAGGCTTGGAGGGAGCATATACAGCAGCAGCAGCTGTCTGGACAGGTACAACAACCACCAGACCTGCAGGACCTTGAAGATGACTTGCAGCAGGCATTTGCAGCTGCAGCTGCAGCAGAGCGGCCCGCGAAACGCGCTTGCAGGCAGTCTCAGCGCTTGCAGCAGCAGCAGCAGCAGCAGCAGCAGCGGGAACAAGCTGAGCCTGGCACACGGCAGCGTCGCAGCAACACTATGCAGCATGTGAGGCAAGCAGCAGCTTCAGTGCTTGTGGTGGGCACAGCAATGACGCCTTGGCCTTTGCAGCCAAGCATTGCGCTGAGTGGTCTGTGGCAGCAACCAAGTTTGTTGCTGACATGCATGCTTGAGGCTGGTGTGGCCGTGTGGCATTGGGAGGCAGCAACAGTCAGTTGCGCCGCAATATGCGGCCTATACACTGCACTGGAATTACAATGCTGCTGAATGTTCCATGCCACATGTATTTGAGTGCAATTGTAATGGCCAATGTATGCATGCAATTGGCCGGGGCCCTGGCCGCATGCGATTCGAATGGCCACAGCCAGTGCGGTCAGTCGAGAACATCCCTGCCTGCAGTGTTACTTCCCACACTCTACCGCCCGATACGCTCAGCAACGCCCCATGACGATATCAATGTTGTAATCGTGCAGATGGCCGCACATGAAAAATATACCTACACAGGCCACATGCAAGCCACCACACAACGACTCACAGGCACGCCTCGGGACTTGGGGGACCCCATTGGGGTAGGCTTCCCCTAGGCTAGCGGCCTTGATCCTTGGTGTTGGTCGCCACGACAGCCGAACTTACCACACAACAACGCAACAATAGCGCAACAACGACAACAACAACACACGCAACAACGACGCACGCACACAAATCACTCAACTTGCTGACGCACTAGTTCATCCAGCTTCTCCAGCATGTAGTTATGACTAAGCCACATGACCATGATAACAATGCAGTGGCAGCTCCTGCATGTCATTTGGCGCCCAGGTTCGGACATTTCATTTCGGCAAGCCATACATGCAGCTTGCATCCATGCTGCTGCTGCGGGTGAGACACAGACAATACTACTGCTTTGACGTCGCGGCTGGACATTGCTGAAGCCAGCTGGCGGCCATCAATACAGCACCCTACTGATGCTCTACGGCAGGCGCCATCCACCATGTGCAGTGTACCCAGGTTTCAGACGCTGCTGGGAGGTTGCAGCACCTCCAGAACAGCTGGTGGACCACCGCATACAGCCGCAGCGCTTGATCCCTGACAAGCCGCAGCATGTGTCTGAGCCGAGCTCTTCTTTGCTGTACTGCTGCTGCTGATCGCACTACTGGCTGCTTGCTGGCGGCCGAATCACCTCCATACCACCAAGGTATGGCCGCAACACTTCCGGTACTACCACGCTGCCATCCGCCTGCTGGAAGTTTTCTAGGATTGCCACAATCATGCGCGGCACGGCGCACGCTGTTGCATTCAGCGTGTGTACAAACGCCGTAGCGCCGCCGCTGCCTTTGCTGCCACCCTTCTTGCTCTTTTTGCTGCCTTTCCCGTTGCCTGCTGCTGCTGCTGACTCGTCCTCTGCTGCTGCCCCCTTGGCTGCTGGGCGGTACCTGCACACACACAGCAGCAGTACACAAGCCGCCATCAGTGCGCCAATGGACGCCAGTAAATGAGCTACTGCTGCTTCCATGTAGTTAATGCAGTTGCAGGCTTGTTTGCTGGGGGTGTTCTGCAGACACACAACAGCAGACAAACAAGCAAAAACGACAATGCACACCTTGCAGCGAATACGCTCGAGGCCACACTGTGCTGCTGCTGCTGCTGCTGCTGTTGCTCCCAAGCATCACAGATAGTACTCCTTTCACTGACTGACTCAACAAAGCCGCAATCTCACATCACGCCATGTACCCAACACAAGTAACACACGATGTAACACACCTGATGTTGAGCCGGCGCGCCTGGTAGTCCGTGCAGTTGCTGGCGCTGCTGATCTCCCCGTAGCGGCCCAGCCCAGGCATCCACGCCTCAACATCAAACTTGCGGTACGCAGGGGCACCCAGGTCACTCGATGGCATGTCGAGCACCTGTGTGGCACAGGCATAACAACATCAGCAGCGGCAGCAGTGTCAGAGCAATCGGCGGTGGGCCAGCAGCAGTTGAACATGCAACTCTAGGCACATGCGCCTCCGTTAACCGTTTTGTGTGCTGCAGGCACCGATTTCATCAGATGGCATATCTAGCAATGATTGCATCAATGAACTGAATGTGGTGTGTTCGCACTTGACACCGACATAAGGGAGGGATGCCTGGCGCTGGTTGTTTCAGCATGGGCCGCCAGCATCAGCATCAGCAGCAGCAGCAGCATTGCCAAACTTCTGTCTCGCTCACTGCGTTCAGCGCATGTACAGTGTGAGCATTATATTTATTAAGCTCCTGAATATCCTGGCAAGGCCCTGGTGCAGCGTGTAACCCTTGATGGGCGTGCTTAATCTGACATGGCATATACCAGAAAGTAAAAATAACAGACGTCATAAAATGACACATAACACCCACCTTGAAGTGCAGGCCCAGCTGCGTGAACAGCTCCTGCTCTATTGCGATGAGCTCTTGGTGCAGTGCGTCACTCTGCTCAGGAGTGCTCAGCACAAACATCTCCACCTAGCAGCAGCAGCAGCAGCAGCAGCACTGTGGGTAAGTTGTGCTGCACCGCGCCAGGAGCCCAAAACAACAATGTGCGCAACAATTTCCATGACTGTTATGACATTGTGCATCTCACCAAGTACGTAACATTTGCCATGACTGTACGACACTGGCACAATTCAGTTTGCGGCATCCCAACACAGCAAACACATACGCTGCCTCTGCACAACAATGCCAACCTGTCTCAAACAGCGCACCTTGGTGAACTGGTGCACGCGGTACAGCCCCTTGCCTGCCGCGCCTGCTGCACCCGCCTCAGTCCTGAAGCAGCGGCCGTACGCAACCATCTTGATGGGCAGATCCTGCACGCGAGGGTACGCAAAATAATAGGCAAGACGTTGGTTTGCTTAAGATAGCTGCAGCAGGCAGATTTTGGTGCCCATACGCAACCATCTTGATGGGCAGATCCTGCACGCGAGGGTACGCAAGATGATAGGCAAAACGTTGGTTTGCTTATGACACCTGCAGCAGGCAGATTTTGGTGCCCATACGCGACCATCTTGATGGGTGGATCCTGCATGAAATGTGAACGAATGTGAATGATACGTGAGGTTTGCTTTTAGTTTGCTTGGGAGCGTAGTAACGACCGTGGCTGAAGACAGGACACCTGACGCTCTCAGCATGGCTATTCCAAGCAGCCGCATCAGCGCACCTTTTCGTTCAGCACTTTGTCCATGTACACTCCAGCCAGGGGCACCTCCGCCGTACCAGTCAGGCACAGGTTGCTGTCCTTCACACTGTACACCTGCAGCAGCAGCAGCAGCAGCAGTGAGAGCACACCAAGCAGCCGTACCAGCAAGGAAGACGAACAGGCGGTGGTGTTAACCGCTGAGCTGCTCACAGTTGCAGCGTTGGCTCTCCTCACACAACAACCCCACTACACAGTCCTGGCTAGGCCCCTGTGCCCCTGACCTGAACATCTAACAGAGCTCAAACTCAAGCACATCGGACTGCTGCTGTCTCTGCGGGTGACGTAGAAAACACGCATGCGCTACACAAGCCAAGTGTCAGTTGACAGCTGACAGGGGCAACACAGCACACGCGCTACTTATGTCATAGCTGCAGCATGCGTCACTGACGAGGCTCACGCACCTGTGTGTTCTCCATGCGTGGCTGGAAGCCGCACTTCTCCAGCACGTCCATGCGCACCAGATCAGGCGTGCTCAGCACTGCAGCAGCAGCAGCAGCAGTGTTACACAGTTGTTACAAATTTGTCACATAACTCGTGCACACACGATGGTACTACTGATGGCTGCCGTGCACCGACAGTTTGCTCTGCCTTAAACTACTGTCACTGCAACACTTGCTGCCAGCACATACCATTTGCACTGTGACACCTGCCTGACCTTGTGATGACAGGCATACGCTGTTATAACAGTTGTTACATTTGTAACCCACCATTGAAGCCCTTGGCAGCCACCCTGCTGATGGCCCAGTTGACCAGGGCCAGCTCAAGCAGCGTAGCAGCACCCTTCAGGTAGTAGAACTTGCTGCCTGACACCTGCAGCTTATACCAACAACATCAATGTGAAATCACAACATACTTTTGGCTGATTGTGGGCAGGATCAGCCAAAATGTTCTTCGTCTTTGGCCTGCTGGCAGAAGCGAAGAACCATGTCTTGGGTGTGGGTGGCAGTCGAGACGTCTGCATGGAACATACCCACACCAGAGCCCTTCTAATGGTGTCCAACCCCGACTTTTCACTCTCACAACAGTGTGGCTGTCAAACATGGCAGCGCTCTGGTGTATGTTACCTCTGCTGCTGTCTCAAAGTCCAGGATGCCGAGCGCCTCCCCCAAGCTGACGTGATCCCGCACTGGGAACTCAAAGGCACGCTGCTCACCAACCTGGCAGCAGCAGCAGCAGCAGCAGCAGAAGCAGCAGCAAACAGCAGCAGCAGCAGCGAACAGCAGCAGCAGCAGCAGATGAGGGAGGCGCTTCTCTGAAAGCAGGTAGAAACTCAACCAAGGTGCTGCCGCCAACAAGCAGGGCCAGCAACCAAGCCACCAACACAAGAAGCACTTCAACAGACACACATACGATAAGCACCATCGCAGGAGTAGCAACGGCAGCAGAGGCTCACCAGCGACATCACTGCCGCGTTCTCCTCCCCTCCTGCAGGCACGTCAGGGTGCGTCAGGTTGGGGATGCGCTGCCCCTCCACCTGCAACGCATTCTCAACCTGACACAGCACCAGCAGCAGCAGCAGCAGCAGACGACGACAATGCATCAGCAGAGTCAGCACCAGCAGTGCTAGAAGTTGTTGCTTGCAAGCTTCAGTGCTGGCGGCGCTGCTGCTGCTGCTGCTGCTGGCTCCGCCATAAACTGCAATGTAGGCTGCAAGGACAACAACGAGTCTGCCAACTTTGCCGTCACCTCCCCCAGCTGCTGCTTCAGCTGCTGCTGCCGCCGCAATCATACGATATGCTGCACGGCAACACTCTCTAACACCACCCTAGCTGTCCACATAGGCCCACCTGTACCAGCTGGCCTCTGCGTCCTCCAGCTAATGTTAACCCCATCAGCGACGAGCATGTGTTTTCCCTGCTGCTGCTGCTGCCACCCTGCGACTGCCGTGAGCCGATTTCTGGCGCTTGCGCAGTTGCTGATGCTGCCAGACACACAACACAGCTGCCATTCACAGATCAAACTAGCCATAATCTATGTCAAAAAACTATGCCAATCAGCAGCAGCCCACCTGTGCCAGCTTTGCTTCAACCTCTTCCAGCTGCTGCTTCAGCTGCTGGCCCTTGGCAATGAGTGAAGCACGCGCATCAGCCTCAAGCTTGCCCTGGCAGCAGCAGCAGCAGCACCAGCAGCAGCAGCAGCATGCGTGCATAACTAAGGGCATGGCCATGACACTGCTGGTGTCATCAGAGCTGCTGCAAGCAGGCTTCAGGGTGACGTGAAAGCAAGGTGCACACCAAGACCAGCAGGCTGCAGATTCCCGCCATCGCTTACATTGACTGATACTGGTTGATCAAACGGCTGCATATAACTGCCATCAGCTGCTAGCTGCTGTGCTGCACTGGCTTGCAGGTGTGCCGACACAAATTTCGGCTGGCAGACCTGCACGCCCAGTGGTGGTGCTGCTGCTGCTGCTGCTGCTGTTGCTGCTGCTGCTGGCATACCTGCTTCAAAGAGCGGTTGCTACTGTCTGGGGATGACACTGCACACAGAGCTGTACATTCTGCCTGACTGCTTTGCGGCAGTGACAAGCAGAGCAATGTGCTGCAGAGCTCTGTCGCGTTGCTGGACCAATCCTGCTGCTGGCATGGGTGAATGACTTTGTACTGCTTCGATCGCCAACAACAGGAGCTACCAGGACCTTACCAGGACGTTTGATGTAGCTGTCGCTGATAAATCCTGTGGCTGCTGTTGCTGCTGCTGTGCATGCTGCTGCTGCTGCCAGTGCTGCTGCGCATGCTACTGCCAGTGCTGCTGTTTGAGCTGCTCGTAAGGCCCATTGGGCCATGCAGCCAGCTCACCTTCATTGCTGCGCTGTTTTCGTTCCTGCTTGACCTCAGGTTATCGCTCTCGGCCTTCAATTTGACGTAGTCATCGTACAACTGTGCTACCAGTGCTGGGTCTGCTGCACTGTCGCGGAGCTTGCAGTTATCGCTAACCAGCTGCAGATTGTCACGAATGAATTTAAAGTCTAAATTAACTTTATATGCAGGTGCTGAGTATGCTGCGAGGCTGCTGCTTGGAGGAGCAGGCTCTGCTGCTGCTTGTGGGGCTTCCGTGGCCGAGGCAGCTGTCGCAGCAGAGCGTGTGCATAACCGCAGGGCTGACCGCATTGATGGTATGCATGCCGATCGCTGCAGCAGGGCAGTCCTGCTGCCCGCTTGCGAAAGTCGCTGCAGCAGCATGCTGCCTTCTGCTGTGTGGTGTGTGTGGAGTGAAGACAAACAGGACTGAGTAACTGCAACCCTCCAGGTAACACAGAACTACAGTCACGGAAAGACCAGGAAACACCTTCTTCAGCCAACCAGAGGGGCGCGTGACTGATAAGATTCAAACACACATGACAGCTGTCACAGCTGCGGTAGCTGACCAGTCAAGCCACCAACACCACCTGCACACTGGTGCATGTGGCAACAAACACAACCCCCTACAAGCAAACGAACAGCGCACGGCAGATGTGTGTGTTCCAGACCCTATAGCAAGTCGGCATGCTGGCCGATGCACCCGAAATACACACATTCAAAGATTGTCTTTTGCCCTGTACACCATGAACCAATTTAAAACTATAACTGGATGCTCCAGTACGACGTGTCCGTCACTGGAATGCAGTTGAACAACTGCCTTGCATGAATTCAACAATGCTATGCCATCGGCACCACCTGCATCCTCAGCAGTAGCAGCAGCTGCTGTTGCCACCTTGAAGCTGGCTGGGTCTCGCATGTTCTTCTTGCTACACCACCTCCATGAATACGTGATCGCCCAGCTGCACCCAGCACCAATCATCCCCAGCCTCATCCTCATCAAGCCATACGCCCGGCCGGCCATCAGATGATGCAGGGGGAGGCTTCTGCACCTTTTGCTTCTTGCTGCTGCCCGCCTCTGCTGCTGCTGCTGCTGCTGCTGCTGCTGCTGCTGCCTTGGCAGTGCCATACTTGCGCTTGTTGCCTGTGCTGGTAGGCGCTGCTGCTGCCTCTGCTGCTGCTGCCTCTGTTGCTGCGCCTGCTGCTGCCTCTGTTGCTGCTGCTGCTGTGGGATTGGCAGCACTGGGTCCACAAGCCGGCACAGCAAGCGCCCTGATGCTGCTTGTGAGGGCCTCGAGGACACCTGCAGGCACTGAAGCACCCTGACGTACTGCCGCGTACAACTGCTTCAGCCCCTGCTTGATGGCTGCTGCCACAGCTGGGTCTGCTGCAACCCTCAGCAAAGGCACCACGGCTGCTACTGCAGCAGCATGCGCAGCATCTGCCTCGCTGCTTAGCGCCATTTACAGCTCTGAAATATCGCTGCTGCAGTGCTGCTGCTGCTGCTGCTGCTGCTTGGGGCGACAGGATGCACTGTCCCTGCTGCCTCTAGCAACACTGGCGCTGGCGCTACAGGCTGCTGTGGCTGCTGCAGTGCACTCATTGCAACTGCAGCTGCGCTTGCAGCAGCACGCTGCTGTGGCCTTGCGCCATCCAGCTGCAGGGCGCCTGCGAGCACGCAGGTGAAAGAAAACAGGCATTAATATGTGGTTGCATTACACAACAAAGCATGCTACGCAGCACCCCCAAGCCTCCTGAAAAGTATTGTCTGTACATAGACCCTGGCACGCAGAATGCTGGCGTGTGCGCTTTTGACAGCACCACCCAAACCATAGTCTATTGGACCCGACACAAACTGCTTGACGTACATGAGCAGGTGATCCATAGCACAGATCAGGTGAAGCGCTATCTGGACTCAATCACAGACAATGTAACAGCTGCACCGAAATCGGATGACGTTTGGGTGTTAGTTGAAGACCAACCCTTCGACGGAGACGCAAAAAACGGTTTCGTTTTTAATCTTCAGTTGCAGCAGGCAATTTTGATGTACTATCTCTGCAAGGGCAAGTGTGTGCGTGTCTTGAGCGCCAGCGAGCGGTACAAGTTTCTGGGAATTCAAAACTGGCAGCAGATGAATTGCTGCTACAGCAAAGTGAGTACGGCAAACGCTGTGCGGCAATTGCTGGAGGCAGGAGATGACAATGCCTTTGCAGGGCGCAACCATGACACAAGGATGTTGCAGGCAGCACGAGAGTCCCAGCACGACATGGCAGACGCCTTGGGTCAGCTGCTGTGCTACTTCTACTGCAACAGAGAAGCAGTAGCAGATGGCAGATGGTGGAGGCAGAACTCACCAACAGGCCGGTTGCCCCGAGTTGGCAAAAAGCAGTGCACAACAGCAACAGCAGCAGCAACTTAGCCGGAGATATGACCGCAGCAGCAGCAGTAACTGCGGCGCAGGGCCTTCTTCTACTTCCCAAAAGAAGGCAAAGCATGACAGCGCAGCCCGGCACATCCAAGCCAAAGCGCTGCTGCAGAAGACACTCACATAGCTGCAGGCAGAACACTCCGAGCTCTTGCCACGTGCGCAAGGCTCAGTGCAGCAGCAGAATGCAGAGAAACTGTACAAGGCGTATCAGACCCACAGAAACAGCAAAACCCTGCAGGAGTTTCTGAGGTACCTCAGCAACTACAACCAGAAAGGAACCAATCTTTACAACTTACCTCAATGCCAGGCTGTCTCACCTATTGCAGCCGCTCCTCCGTGAAGGTGCTGTACAGGGCAGGGTAGGCATAGCTGGCAGCGTCGCCACCAAACTTGTCACGCCTTGACGGCGGGTCCTTTGGCAACTAAGGTCTTCTATAGCGATTTGACGTAGGCCGTAGTTGTATAGAAGGCTCAGTTAGTTACCAAGGGAAGGCTTCACACAATAGACGAGGCTAGGAGGATTTGGGAGGTCTGATGGAAAGACTTCTTGAGTGAATACTTCTTGTTGAGTGAGGAGAGGCCCCCTCTATTTATAGCCTTGGCGAAAACCTACAACGCCTCCTCAACTGCCTACAATTGGAACATTCTGGACCAAGGAAGCTTCTAGACAATCCTAGAACATACTACTTCCGGAAACATCTACATCCTTCCGGAGACTTCTAGAACTTCTGGAACATCTGGAACCTTCTGGAAACATCCAGAACCTTCTAGAACCTTCTAGAAACTTCCGGTTCCTTCAACCTTACATCATGCCCCCTCCCCAAGGAGCAACGTCCTCGCTGCTTACCCATCAGCCACGTCGACGCACCTGCCTGCGTGTGCTGCGGGTAGCCACCGCCTGCTCTGGGGTTGCATGATGAGAGGTTTCATACTCATCTATCAAGCTCTGCTCAATGTTGCTTGCTGGCTCCCATGAATCATCCTCTGGGCCACAATTGAGCCAACGGACCAAGTACTTGATAATCCAGCGCCGGCGGTCTCGCTCACGCCGCTTGTCAAGGAGCTTGTCTACCAGCCACTGGTCGTCATCAGGGTAGACGAGCACGGGTGCAGAGTGTCCTTTGTGGTCAGGGAACTGCGCATCTTCCTTCCATGGCCGGAGTAAGCTGATGTGGAATAAAGGGTGAATCTTGAGAGAAGCAGGAAGCTTCAGCTTGTAGGCCACCGGATTGATGATATTCTCCACCGTGAAGGGGCCAATGAAGCGAGCTGCGAGCTTCTTGCTCATCGTGGATGGTAAATTGAGGTTGATTGTGGACAGCTTCACCTTGTCTCCGACTTGGAACAGGTAGTGCTGTCGCTCCTTGTTGGCTGCGCGCGCTTGGCGCTCATAGGACTCCCGAAGCTTGGCCTTGGCATGCTCAATTGCGTCCGTCATTTCCTGAGCACGCATCTGCGCTGCTGGCACGATCACATCTGCCAAATCAATAGGTGAGGACACATTCTGACCATACGCCAAATAAAAAGGCGTGTAGCCCGTAGAAGGACTGACTGAATCATTGATAGCAAACTCCGCCAAATCTAGGTAATCGTCCCAATCATCCTGGCGAGGTGAAACAAAGTGGCGTAACACCTCTTCCAAGGTGCGGTTCGCACGCTCACTCTCGCCATCAGTCTGCGGGTGAAAAGCTGTAGAAAACCGCAGCTCAGTGCCAAGAGCTTTGAACAATGCCTGCCAAAAGTGGCTCTGAAACCGCCGATCCCTGTCAGAGATAATGACACGAGGCAAACCATGGTGCTTATACCATATACGCACAAATACGTTGGCGATCGCCTTTGCTCCTGCAGTCTTAGTTGTGGGTGCAAAGTGGACCATCTTTGTCAGGCGATCCACAAAGGTCACCACCGCATCATGCCCCTCCTTGGTAACAGGCAGATCTGTGATCAAATCCATGGTAATCTGCTCCCATTTTGCCGTAGGCACAGGTAAAGGCTGCAGAAGACCAAGAGGTCGCTGCATCACAGGCTTATTGCGCTGACATGAAGGACATGCCACAACATAAGAATAGACACAACGGCTCATGTGCGGCCACCAAAATCTCCTGGCCACACGTTGCAGGGTCTTGGTGTGGCCAAGATGTCCTGCACTTGGACAGTCATGGCACTCGGCAATAATGCGCTTCCTGAGCTCGGGAATTGCTGGGATAGCCACGCGATCCTGGAAGTACCACAACCCATCATACATCCACAGACCTGGCATCACGTCATCATAGTAGTGATCCTTCTCATATCCAGCCTGAATCTCCTCTTTCAAGTTGCTAGGCACAGATGCCGTAGCAAGCGCAATTGAGGCGAGATCCGGGCGCCGTGACTGAGGATCTGACAAATTCTTACCTCCCTCCTTGTAAGCAATCTCCGTACCACTGTAGTACGACT
>CADDIJ020001416.1:62418-157627 GCA_902809745.2 Tetradesmus lagerheimii | reverse complement strand
CTTGTATTTGAGCGCGGACTCGCCACAGGCTGCTGTGTCCTTGGGGTCAGGGCAGTACCTGGCGGCGGCAGCAGCAGCAGGAACCGATTGACACAATTCAATCAACCCTGCCGTGAGCACCTTGTACTTGAGCGTGGACTCGCCACATGCTGCTGTGTCACTGGGGTCAGGGCAGTGCCTGGCAGCAGCAGCAGCAGGAACCAGTTGACACAATTTGATCGACCCTGCCGTGAGCACCTTGTACTTGAGCGTGGACTCACCACAGGCTGCTGTGTCGCTGGGGTCAGGGCAGTGCCTGGCAGCAGCAGCAGCAATAGCAGCACCAGCAGGAGCCAATCGACACAATTGAGTTGAGGCAATACAAGTGGTTTGGCATACCACACAGCTCTGCAGCTGAGCAAGTTGACTAGTAGCCAGCCTAATCCAATAGCCTAACCATCCTTGTGCTGCTTCAGCTGCTTGTGACGTCCTGCAGTTAGAGCAGGCAGCAGCGCTACATGTGACATGCTCATGGTTCAAGGATGATCCCTCTTACATGATGATGACCACACTGACGGAGCCCTCAGGGTCGCTGCAGTCTTTCTGCCCTGCGCAGCCTCGTGCTGCGCATACAGTCACTGCAGGCAGGAGCACTACATGTGACTTGACATGCTCATTTCTGAATGCTGTTGAGCTTACCTGATGATGACAACACTGAAGGAGCCCTCAGGGTCACTGCAGTCCTTCTTCTGCCCTGTGCAGCCTGCCTCTCCCCTGTTGGTGACCAGCAGCGTCTGGCAGTCATTGCTGAAGGCCAGGGACCCTGGCGAAGCACCTGCAGACAGCACACAACGGAAAATGCAACGTCATATAACATGTTGAGTGCCACCATGCATATGGTACACAGAACAGCAGTCATTGCAAGCGCTGAGCTAAGCTATCACCAATATCAAGCAACAGCTATGTGGTGATGAACGCCTGGCAACGCACCTGCAGCCAGCACACAATGGCGAGTTCAACGCCACAAAGGTGCCGCCATGTATATGGTACACAAAACAGCAGGCATTGCAAGCACTGAGCCAAGCTATCACAAATATCAGAGCAACAGCTGCGTGATGATGAGCGGTGCCTGGCGAGGCACCTGCAGCCAGCACACACCGGCGAGTTACTCGAGTTGGCAACGCCACATAGGGCCGCCATGGTACACAGAGCAGCAGGCGTTGCCAGTGCTGGGCCAAGACACACTGTGTCACACACGCAGCAACAGCTACGGTACGATGCACAGAACACGGAAACAATGGTATGGTGCAACACTGGCGTTGAAGCTCCCGCATCAAAAGAGGGCTGGATATGCGTGATCATGCTGCTGCTGCAGTAGCCTTGTAACTTACCGACAGTGACATTCGCCAGCAGCCGGAATGACTTGCCTTCTTCTGTGCTATCAGCATCTGCAGCAGAACTTGTGTCGTGTGCCCTGTACAGAAGCAGCTGCCCTGGTGCTGTCTTTCCCCTGCCGCTGTCAGCAGCAACAGCTACCAGGCCACCGCAAACAGCCACATCCGCTGCAGCTGATGGCAGCTGCTGCTGTGCAAGCAGCGGCAGGGCTGCTGCTAGGCTGCTGCTGAGGTCTGGCAGAGCATCTGTTGATGCATCCAGCGCAGACAGTTGGTTGCCTCCTGCCAGGTAGACGACTTTCTGCTTGTCATCATGTGCCACCTGTTGACCGCATTCAGGCAGCAGCAGCACAGATAAATGACAGCTTTGCGTTCATCCATGATACATCATACGTGTGATGCTACAGGAACGCAGTTGTCCATATGGCCAAAAGGGTTCCTGTTGCTGGCAGCTGTGTTGTGTCATCAGCTTGCTACTGCACACAAGAACATTAGATTGCCGCATTGCTCCACTCTATGGTAAATGCTGAGCAACCATTCATAGCCAGTGCTTGTGGCCTTGGATGATGCTGATCTCCTGATTGTTCAGCTTGGCATCATCCCAACTGCGCTGAAGCCCACCTGATGTATCGTACTGCTTATAGCATCAGGCTCAGAGTAACCGACTAGTTGAAGGCCCACAGTCGGCATTCCCTGCACCGACACGGCAAACGCGCATCCTACCAGCAGGCCCAGTAGCAGCAGCTGTTGGTGCATCATGCTGAACACAGCACCTGCAGCAACAGCGTAGCAGCATGCGCTGTCTCAGTAGGTGCATCAAATCAAGCTCGTTTATCACTCAAGGTCCTTGCCAAAAATATCATATGCTGTGTTGGCATCAGCTAACGGAGAGAAGAGGCGATACGAAGGCAACGTACGTGCTCTTCGTGCAAGTTGGGCTGCCCTTATGTGTTCACTCACAAGGAGATTTGCAGGATGAAGCCGCAACTTTGAGCAGTTTTGATGTGTATGCTGCTTGCGTTGAGGTCGCGAGTCAAGGACGCGTTGAGGATCAAGTACGGCGCAGGACCTCCGGAGAGTGCGGAGTTCCGAGGGAAGACATGCTACCTCCGCCCGTCGCCAAGATGTCTCGCGACGCCAGGGTGTTGCCGTAGTAAGAATTAGATGCCATCCCATGCATCACTGACGCGAAAGTTCTCATGGCTTACCTGACTGACAGACGTTCGTGGATGTCAGTCCAGAGTGCTTCTGTGCGTACCAGCAATCACGAGCGTCCAACTGTTCGCTTGATTGGCATAAAACCAGGCTTTGTTGCAGTTTTTGCGTGGTTGCATCGATACCCCAGCATATTGTGTGAAGCTTAGGCATCAAGCTTAAGCTTGCTGCTCTGATGCGCGCACATGCTTCTGTTTGCCTGCCAGTCCATTTGCTGATACGCATGCAGCTAGGCCGATCACAACCCAAATTCTGCGTGTGTCACTGCAAACGTAAGTGCATAGTGTGCTAGGGGTGGCTGACTTGGCTGCAATTGTGATGCCATGGTCAGCAGGCGTTTCTTTAGGAGATTTGGCAGGCCATTCAATGGCGCACAGTGTGTGCAGGCAGCACGCGGCAGCATACACATGGTGACATATATGGCATAGAACGCCACAACAGCAACACGCTGTATGAACATGTGCATGCTGCTTCTATGCTGCAGAAGTCTGCAGCAAGCAGAAGGTCAAGAAAGCATGACCCATGCTGCGTTGCCAATGCAGGCCTGGCCCACGATGCAACATTTGAATTGATGCTGCAACGAGAGCAGCTTCGAGTCAACCACTAGCTACTGGCCGAGTACAATGAATGTTAGGCGCTGATTGAACAGGCATATTCGGGCACACCTGTGCTGGTCATGAAAGGTTGCGTCCTGGATGGGTCAAGGTTGTCTTGCTGGCAGCTGCCAGCACTGCAGTGCTGTCCTTGAAAAAGGATTCTGTGCCAGCAGCAGTGTCCTGACGCCTGGAGACTACAATTATATGGCAACTGATCACACCATGTTCGTATGTCCCGTTGGCTTCCATCATTGATCCCCGCCACCCTCGCCCATTCAATGCCATCAAGTCAAGCCTGCTGCTCCTGCTGCTCACTCTGCCACTCGGCAGACACTACAAACACGCTACAAAACGCGAGTATGAGCGAGTATGCAGTGTGTATGTGGTTCGTTTGTAGCCTGCTGCTGCTGCTGCTGAGTCTCGGGCATCTTCCAACTGCACTGGTATGTTGTACCTACATGCATGGCCTGCAAAAGCTATGATAACGTATCAGGGCAAACCTCGCGTCTACGGCGGTCAAGAGTCTCCGGGCCAGGCGTCTTCAGCTGGAGGCATGAAACGACGTGCTGCGATCGCAGCCTTTCAATTCCTCCCCTATACACCAACGAGGTGTTATAAAACTTTATTCTGTGTTAAAGTCATCTGAGGTCGTGATCCGTTGCGTTGTTGACTACAAGCAGGTCCTGCGGGTACAAGGCGCGAGACACGTTAGCGCGTTTCACGATGTTGATTCATACAGCTTCAAGAGCAGTGTAAAATACCATAAAAAATGTTTGAAGAAATCGTAGAACGACATTTAATACAGACGTCCTCTTTGCAGGTGCAGTTGATGCGGGGAAACGTGGCGCTCTGCCTGCTTTCGCCGCGGTCCATAGCATTGTCCATGAGCTGCCCCAAAACATTAGAAATGCATTTATACGTTTATTAGCGTTGGCCTACGTACAAGCGAGCAAGAATGACCAGCGGCAAGGAAGCAGCAGAGGCCTTCAACCAGGCAGCAAACTCAGCGTACAAGCAGGGAGACTTCAAGAAAGCTGTGGACTACTTCACATTAGCATTATCAGCGTATCCAAGCAGAGCAAAGCGGTGCCTCACCAACAGAGCAAATGTACACATCAGGTACGCCATGCAGTGCTGCTGCTGAGGCTGGTGATCACAGCCAAATGCTAGCACAACCTGTGGACCAAGCAAGTAATGCTGAGCATAAGTTGTAAGAAACAGCATCAAAGTGCAGCAGCAGCATGCGCACAAGCAGCAGCAGCAGCAGCAGTACTGTTCGTGACCACCATCAACATCAGCACCACTGGCATCAGCAGTAGCAGCAGCAGCAACAGCAGCACTGCAGGCAAGCCCAGCGCCACACACCATGGAGCAGTGCCTTATGTGCAGACCAGCTAGGCCGCTGGGCTGCAACTGCAATCGGTCTGTCTGGTGCATGCATGCAGGATGGGCGACCCTCACTCCGCGCTGCTAGATGCAGAGGCATCACTGCAGCGTGATGACAAATGGATCAAGGGCTACTACTACAAGTGAGCTTTGTCAAAATATGGCCACAGCACAGTAATCATGTGCTCGCGGCACTCGGCATCGTCCAGCAAGTACATGGGGCAGCGCCAGAGGATCTGCATCACAGGCAGTGCACTACAACAGCAATAGTACTTGGGGCTGGAGCCCAGCCACAAGCACAGCAAGCTACTGCTCAATGCAGAGACATCCTGGGGCAGCTGTGTCGGCTCCTAACTTGCAGCAACAGAGGGCAACAGCCCTCAGGTTGGACCTGCTGGCAATGATTTCACCAAGCATCTTCAGCCCAGCCAGGCCTTTGCACATTACAGAAGCAGCAGCAGCACAAAGAGTCCCAACGAAGGTTGTATGCCTGTCATCTTGGGGTCATCATGGATCCAGCACGGCAGCGGCAGCAGCAGCAGCGGCAGCAGCAGCAGCAGCAGCAGCAGCAAAACAACCTGCTTATTGGGCCGAGCAGCAGTACTACTGTTGCTGCAGCCTCAGGCAGAGCTAGCGCTGCGCGTGCACAGCTATCTAGCAGCCAAGGAGCAGCTGGGCGTGTGGTTGACGCCATGGAGGTGCTGTGCCTTGCAGGCATATGCAGCTGCTGACCATGTTACTCAAACGATATCTGTATGTGACTGCAGGGGCATCACACTGGAGCACCTGGGGTGCGTGGTGGACGCCAAGCATGCAGCTGCTGACCATATGTCACCCGTATGTTTCTCAGATGTTATCCATGTGTTACTGCAGGGGCATTGCCCTGGAGCAGCTGGGGCGCGTGGTTGACGCCAAGGAGGTGCTGCTGGTGGGCCTGGCACTGGACCCCGATGGGCCGCACCACATGGACCTGCAAGACGCAATCTACAGGTGCGGGGCGTTACAACAGGCTGCAGTGCATGTTGTTATGGGAGTAGCAGCACGTTAGGGTTTGGATGCCACATGAAACTGCAGGACGCCATCTACAGGTGTGGGGGTTTTCAACAGATGTTACAACAGGCTGCAGTGCGTGTGGTGTTCTGGGGGTAGCAGCATGGTTGAAGGGTTGGCCAGCGACACCACATGCAGCACGTAAGATTCCAGGTGCGGACTGTTACAACAGGCTGCAGTGCATACACTGCTATGGAAGTAGCAACATGTAAGGGTTGGCCAGCGTCAGTACATGCAAGACGCAATCTACAGGTGAGGGGTGTTACATCAGATGTTACAACAGGCTGCAGTGCGTGTGGTGTTATAGAAGTAGCAGCAGGTAAGGGTTGGCCAGTGGTACCACATGCAGGACGCCAGATACCAGGTGGGACGGCAGCACAGCAGTGGCATGAGGTGTCACAACAGCAATTCCGTCTCAAGTCATGCAAGGGGCTGCCCGGCACTAGACCCTGACGGGCCGCACCACGTGGACCTGCAGGACGCCATCTACAGGTGCGGGGCGGTTGCAGCAGATGTTACATCAGGCTGCAGTGCGTGTGGTGTTGTGGGAGTAGCAGCAAGTAAGGGTTGTTCAGCGTCCCCACATGCAGGACGCCCTCTACAGGTGCGGAAGTATTACCTCAGGCTGCGCAACTGATGTGATGGGAGTTGCAGCAAGTAAGCGTTTGCATGCTTGCATGGACCTGCAGGGCGCCATCTTCAGGTGAGGGGTGTTGCATCAGGCTGCAGTGCGTTTGGTGTTATGGGAGAAGCAGCACGTTGGGGTTTTGATGCCACATGGACCTGCATGGACCTGCAGGATGCCATCTACAGGTGCGGGGCTGCTGCATCAGCCGGCAGTGCGTGTGGTGACATGAGAATAGTAGCAAGTGAGCATGCTGCCAGCATCAGTACATGCAGGACGGCATCTACAGGTGTGCGGGGTATGCGTCCGTAAACAGCGTGTCTGGCATGCGGGCAGGCACCACGGGTGTTTGTGTTGTGAAAGCGTGCACCTGCAGGACGCCATCAACAGGTGTGTGGGGTGTTCCAACAGGCTGCAGTGCGTGTGGTGTTATGGGAGTAGCAGCAAGTAAAAATCTGGCCAGTGGCACCACATGCAGGACGCCAGATCCAAGTGGAATGGCAGCGCAGCAGTGGCATGATGTGGCGCAGCAGCGTTCACGAATCATGTGAGGCAAGGGGCTGCCTGGCGCTGGACCCTGATGGGCCCCACCACATGGACCTGCAGGATGCCATCTACAGGTGCGGCGTGTTGCGACAAGCGTATCAGGAGGCACCACTGGTATAGGTTTTGTGAAAGCGTGTGTGGGACTCGATTCACCACAATAGCAGTCAGCGTCAACATCCTGCAGTTTGGCTGTCAGGCTGATTTGATCATGTCGTGCTGCTGTAATTGTTTCATCATCTGCCAATGCAGGTGCAAGACCGCCATTGATGAGGCGGTGCGCAAGGGCACGCTGCAGCCGCGTGACAAGCCAGAAGATGCTGAGATGCGCTACCAGGCAGCCATGAGACAGGTGCGCAGAATCGCAGCAGCAGCAGCAGTGGCTGCGGCGGCAGCAGCAGCGGCGGCGGCAGCAGCAGCAGCAGTGCGTTGCTAGTCGCAACTCCTGCAGGCAATAGGCACGTAAGCAGAGCAGCAGCAAATGCAGTTCAAGCACCAGTAAGGACGGGGAGCCTGAGGGTGGCCCGGGGGCCCAGCAGATGCAGCAACGGTCGCAGCAGTGGTGGCAGCAGCAGCCGCAGCAGTGACAGCCCGAGGGTAACACAGAGTTGTCAGCAGCTGCAGTTGCAGCTCTACCGTTGAATATGTCACCAGCAGCCTGCGCGGCCACAGCAACATAGCTGCGCTGCCTAGCCTGCCCTGCAGGTGATGGCGCAAGTGCGGCGGCAGTCTCAGGCGGCAGCAGCAGCCTCCAAGTCTTGCGACTACAGCATCAAGCAGCTGATGCGCTACAGGCAGGTGGCTGGTGCGCGTCCCTTTGTGAAGGCTCGACTGCTGCGTGAGGATGGAAACAACGCACTGCAGGAAGGGGACCTGGAGAGGGGCATTGTCAAGCTGGCTGAAGGTGAGACCCACGTAATGCATGTGACATGTGACATGTAAATTCTGCATTGCTGCAATGCACGCTGTGATCGTCAAGCTGGCTGAAGGTGAGCGCTGTGCACTTGCTTGCTGGGCAACCCCTGGTGCATTCTTGCTGACAGAATGTTGTTTGCAACTCATGCGTGGAACTTTGCAAAAAAGGGCATTGCACGCATATGAATCAGTGTAGCCGGTGAGCGGGGCATCGTCAAGCTGGCTGAAGGTGAGACGCATATGCCATCTGCATTATGACGATGCGCGCAGTGCTGCAGCACTCTCTGCGCACAAGCTGCATAGTTTGAATGCTTTATCATGAGCGTGGTGTGTGCAGGTGTGCAGTTGCAGGTACTGCACAACCAATGTTGGAGCAGCGTTGCAGCTGTTGCTGTCAATGCTTTCAGGGTTGTGCTCCACAATCCGGCCATTTCCTTCTGCATCGTGCATGCGGCAGACTGGCTAGTATCATGCTCATGATTTTGCCGAAAAGGAAGTGCATGCATGCCAAACAATGTAGCCGCTGCTTTTATGCAACACGCGCCGATACGGCTGTGACTTGAACATTCTGCAGGCTACCTACTCCAGGCAGAGGCCATGGGCCGCCCCACAGGCCACACCGTGCAGAAGCTGCTGCAGCACCTGGAGGCCTTCCACAGCATCCAACCAGCCCACCCTGCTGCCCTACTCGTGCTTGCGTTCCTGCGAGCACCCTGTCATAACGGGCAGTGGCTGGCGCAGCAGCTGCAGGGGCTTGAGCCGGCCGTTCCTGACAGCTGGCGGCCGGGGCTGCTGCGGGAAGTGGCCAGCATCTGCATACGCGATGATGTGTCTGACTATGAAGGTGCGCGGTCTATTGTATCTGTTCACATGTATGTGCTTTATGTAACAGAGTTGTAGAGCTGAGTGATGATGTGGTGACTATGAAGGTGCGGCGGCTGTACAGGCTGTCTATTCACATGTATGTGCTTTTTGTAGCAGAATTGCAGGGCTACGCGATGATGTGGCTGACTATGAAGGTGCGGGGGCTGTCTTATCTGTTCACATATTTGTGCAGTATGTAGCAGAGTTGTAGGGATAAGCGATGATGTAGCGGACTATGAAGGTCCGGGGATGTCTTATCTGTTCACATGTATGTGTTTTATGTATCAGAGTCACTGCGGTACAGGGCTACGGGATGATGTGGCGGACTATGAAGGTGCGGGGGCTGTCTGCAGACAGCTGATCACATTTTGTGCGTCATGTAGCAAGGTGTATCCTGCGCAGGCTTGTAGAGTGAATGGCAATGTACTAGGCGCAGTGACCCGTGTGTACTGCGTTTCCACGTTCCCCATTTGCTGATTGCAATGCACAAAACAAGGTAATGTTGATGGTGCTGCTGGTGCTGCTGGTGCTGCATCCCTGCAGGTGCCTACCAGGCAGCGGTGCAGGGCTTGGCGCTGAAGCCGCGCAACGCTGACCTGCTGTTCTACAAGGCATGGGCATACAAGGTGCGGCCACACAATCACAGCATGGCATATCATGCTGCGGCGGCCCAGCGCTGTGCAGTAGTAGCTGAAACGTGGCTGTCCGCATGACAGCAAAGCATCAAGCAGAGTATGATCTCACCACACTATAAATTATGCACGTGATCATGGAAAGCTTTCGTTTGCTCCTTGCAAGGAGCCAATTGGTTAATAGCCTGGCGATAACAAGTTGAGCTTGAAGTTTTGTGAGGTTGCAGGTTGCTTGATGTTTGAGTGTGATGGAGCACTGTCAGCACTTTGCCAGACTCCAGCAGCATTGCAACTCTGTAGCTGCTTTCACACAGCTACTCATGCTACGCTGAAACAACGTAGTGCTTGCAAGCACGACAAACTTGTGCACGTTTGCCGACTCGAGTAACACCAGTGCACAACAAATCGCCATCCCAGCAACTGAACAAACCTGTTGTGTTGCACACATGCAGCTGATGGGCGGCAAGCATCTGCTACAGCTGTTCCTGCACCTCTACAATAACTCGAACAGTAGCTCACATGCAGCTGACAAATACTGCTGATGTTGTGCTGTGTCCTTGTACTGCTTGGCTGCAGCTGATGGGCAACAAGCGGCTGGGCCATGAGGAATGCAGACCTGCAAGCCTGCTATGATTTGAACAAGCTAGTGCAGCTTGCACTGCTGACAACAACTGCCAATGTTATGCTGCAACTATGAACTGCTTGCATGCAGCTGATGGGCAACCAGCGGCTGGGCCATGAGGAGTGCAGCCGATTGACCCTCAAGCACCTGCGGCGATATAAACAATGCCACTGCAGCTTGCACTGCTGACACAACACTCATGCTGTGCTGCGTCCATGTTCTGCTACAACCATGCAGCTGATGGGCAACAAGCGGCTGGGCCATGAGGAGTGTCCAGCGCTGGGCAGCGCCGGCTTCTGCGTGTGGGTACAGAAGCGCATCGACGACACGGCAGCAGTCAACAAGCTCTTCCAGGACTTCATCAATGCAGCGCCAGCGCAGCACCCAAAGGTGGGTCTGATAGCTGGCCAAGCCGCACAGTGCTATCTAATAGGAGTGGGTGTTTGAGTACACCATCATGTCAGCAAAGCTGCAGCAGCAGTTGAGGAGCTCTTTTGAGGCGTCAGTTACGCAGCACCTGTGCAGCATCCAGAAGTGGGTGGTGTGTCCAAGGTTGTATGAGTGTATCATTATGTCAGCAGAGAACCAGCAGCAGTTCAGCAACTCCTCCATGGCTTCATCAATGCAGCACCACGGGTGCTTCAAATATCAAACGCTCTGTTGACACATAGCAGATCTGTGCGCAGCACCTCGACTGAGTGCCTGCCATTGCTGCCGCTTCTGCTGCCCAAACTATGCACCCACTCCACTGCTGCAGGTGCCGAATGCGTTCTACTACATGGCAGAGCGCGTGCTGGTCAACCGCATCATAACACGCGTACCCATGAGCCGCTGCATCCCTGGCGACATCGCAGTGGCAGACGAGACGATGCGGCTGTATGACGCAGGCCTAGCAGCTGAACGCGACCTGCCGCCGTTTTACCTACCCATTGTATGCGCAAGCCGGGAGAGCACACCCATCTTCTTAGAAGCACACATGCCGGGGTACTTGGAAAGTAGGGGAGGCAGGCATAGAGTGTCTAGTGCGGGTGTGGACAGCGGGGACGGCAGCAGCAGCAGCAGCGGTAGCGGCAGCGGCAGCAGCAGCGGGGCTGGGCAGCCTCCAAGAACAGGCATTGGCAGCTGCGTACCGAGAAGTGCAGATGAATTGCAGATACAAAGTAGCTTGCTGAGGCCGCAAGGTAACAGCAGCCATCAAGTGGATAGCAGCAGCACCACTCAGCCAAGCAGCAGCAGCAGCCATGGCAGAAGCAGCTGCAGGAAAGGGAGAGTTGCAGCAGCGGTTGCAGCAGCTGCAGCTGATGTGCACACCTGCAGCAGGTGCAGCGTGCAGGCAAGCAACATGAGGAAGTGCTCAGGCTGCAGCGTGCGCTACTGCTCCATTGACTGCCAGATGGCAGACTGGCATGCAGGCCACAAAAAGTCCTGCAAACGCTCCTTCCTGGGTCGATGGCTTCACAAATTCTTCTAGGGTTCTAGTAATCCCTAATGATTGCGCCTCTGCAGCAGGCTGTGCATTATCATGTTGGGCAGGATATGCAAGCGTTTGAGTCGCACCACAGCAGCAGATCTGGCTGAAGTGCCAGGCAGCTTGTGGTACGCTCAGCAGCACAGTCATGGCTGCTGCTGCTGCTGCGATAAGGCAGTTGCTGGGGGAATCAATATGTTGGCAGCTACATCAGCCAGTGATGGCTGGCTGCAGCCAACCAAGAGCTGCTGCTGTGATTAGGCGGCAACTGAGGGACTAGCCTGTTGGAGGCCGCCTGGATGCAGCGCCGGTGCTGTCATGCATGCGCGTTTGAGGTTCCAGCACCACGAATAAAGCCAGTGCCTTGCGCTGCAGCAGGTGAGCCCTACTCAGGTTGCCTTGTGTGATGCAGAGAATTCTCTGCTCAGCTTCGAAGCTGCAGCAGCCTTCGGAGCGTGGGCTCTGCACAAACTGAACTCTATGCAACTAGTACGCCGCACCAAATCGTGGAACATGTTGGCTGACTATGCGTTTGTATATGCTTGCTTGTAGCAGCAGGTGAGCCTGCTACGCTTGCCTTGTGTACCTGCAGAGGAGCCACAGCAGCCTTCAGAGCGTAGGCTCTACACCACCTGAGCACTCTCGAAGAAATCTGACTAGCACACTACACTAACTCATGGGAGCTGTTGGCTGACTAAGCGTTTGTGATGCATGCTTGCAGGTGGCCATGGTAATGCCGCGCCCCTGATGGTGTGATGAAAATTTGAAAAAGCGTCGAAGTTGAGCATAATGCAGAGCAACAGCAGATCTGCGCGTGCAAACCTGAACTAGCAAACACATGTGGTGGCAAGTCATGTGCAGTATCGCCTGATATCTGTTGTGTCTGGTGTCTGTGATCTGTTCTGGCTGGTGTCTGCGATCTGTTATGGCTGGTGTTTGTTGTAGTACATAGATGGTAATGGATGTGGGTGTCAAATGCTAGTGTCGCTGCATGGCGGTTTCATGCAGACAGAGTTGTAGTTCCTTGAAGCTTGCATCATGGTGTGGCTTGTGCACTTTGTCTGCTGCGTGGCCACTCAGGAGGAGCGTTTGCAGGAGCCTGATACATGGCAGTGCCAGTGCAAGCATTGTGCTTCCCGCAGTTGGTTGCTGCAACGCAGGTGTGCTTGTGCTGAATCTCTGCTTTGCATTGCCCTTGTTGTCACTGCACTTGATGGTTTCTCTGTCACCCTTGCCTATGCAATGCTGCACGCATTTGGCAGTTGCAGCTGTAGGGCCATGAGATGGCACCTCAGCTGGCATGCCTTATGCACAGTGCAGCTTTGATACGTTTCCTGGATTGAGATGTTTGCTGGATTGATGAGTGCTAGTGATTTTGCTTATGCATGTGCAGTGCTAGTGCGCGTGTTGCCGCTGGCGGCGTCTGCAGCAGTTGCTCACAGCCCACATGAGATGCAGCAGCATGCAGGGTTGAGCTGAGCACCGCCATTGAACGTACACATATGCGAATCCAGCGCTGCTGCAGCACCTGCATTGCTGCATTTGTTGATAGTGTGTTCTTGACCTGCTGGCTGCTCATGGTGGAACCACTCTGTTGCTTGGCCTATTTCCGCGCCTGTGTCGGTTCGTGCTTGCAGGCGCACACTGTCAACAGTTTAACAATGCTTTCAGGTATTGTACCAGCTTCATCTTGGACACTGTCCTTGAGTGCTTCGCATGGATCTGTGATGCTTTGTGCATGCCCAAAGCTGTGCATGTGTAGCGGCCATCACCATTTGAGCACTTTGTGCAGTGCCTGGCATGGCAACACGAGGAAGAATGTTGCTAGCATATGTTATGTTTGTTGTGGCTGGTTAATGTGCTTGTTGGCAATGCTTGATGATTGAATTTCAGACATTGTTTGTTGAATGTTGCAGCCAGCTGCACTTGTCAACAGTTGCTGCACTCTGCGCATTAAAAGCACCTACTGCAGCCACTTAGTTGTCACAGTTGGCAAGCTGCGGCTAGGTCACTAGCCATGGGTGTAGTGTGCTGTGCCGCAATCACCCAGGCACGGTGGACTCTACAGTGCTTGCATGCGCTGCTCCTGGCTTGAGGCGCCAGTGATGCAGCGCGCTAAAATGACGTATGCAATTTTGCTGCATCTGTGTGGCACCTTGTGCATGCCGCAAGCACGCCACGATGGCGCTGTTGCAGCAGAACTTGCCTGTTCAACCTACTTTGGCTGTTGGCTGAGTTGGCTGTTCCAGCAGAATACTTTGTTGCCAGCTGTTGGCTGAGTTTGATGTAGTCCTGAGTACGCAGTGGACTGCGCACGCAATGAGAGTGTTGGGGCAGCCTGCCAGCAGCCGGCTATGACAGCTGGCATGTCACTTGTTATTGTTCGGGACAGGCGGCAGGCTTCTAGCAGCGTCTCGAGTCAGTGGCAAGGCCACTGCCGGCCCAAACTGGCAGTCTGTAGCTCAGCTACAGGTGGCGCTGCGGCGCCGCATGCACAATATCATGCAGGTTAGATCGTGTAGTGTGTTCTCTGGATCAGATGGAATTGTTTAGTGGCGACTTTAGTGGCCAATGGCGATTGCTAAAAGCTCGAGGCACGCATCAATGTCGCTGCAGTTATTCAACAGCGGCTGTGGCAGCACCTTGCTAGCGGCTAGAATCCCATTTTGCACACACTGGCTGCTGGCAGCGCAGCGTTTCGCGCTTGCCTGGATGCCTTGCAAAACTGTACATTACGAGGTAATGTTGAGAATATCATGCTCCGCCTCTCTTCCACGTCGGCTGTGCTGTGGCATCTTGTTGGACCTCACGAACCTGAATGTAGCTCTGTTTTGACTCGTGCAGTGGCCCTACTTTGGCAATCGGTCATAACACTGTTACATAACAGTCATTGTTGCAATCATTGTATTCGCAGCAACGAAAACTCACTGCAGCACTCAGGAGCCCCTTCATTGATCTCCATCATGTACACACCATACCCCAGCTCAGCCAGCGACGAAAAGAACAGCCCCATGCCAGGCAGCGCGTGTGGGATGTCTTTTGGCAGCTTCATCAGCCAGGTTTTAAGCCAAGGCCGTGCCGAGGGTTTAGGCTTGATCATCATATGCACCTCCATCGCTATCTCATCCGGCAATACAAGGCTGCCTGTGCTGCCCGATCCATCTGCTGCGGCTGCGTATTCAACTCCCCAGTCCCCCACTACCTCATACTCGTAGCCATCTATATCAATCTTCAAAATATCTACTCGTGTGTGGCCTAGCTTCTGTGTGATCCGGCTCCAGCTGAAATACGGTGGGCCTTGCTCTGCTGCAGTGGCTGCTGATGCTACACACCACTTGTGGTAGCTGTGCCGGGGATCCTGAGAAGTTCCGTTGTAGGTGCAGTCCAGTGTGTGCACCTTGCAGCCGGTCTTGCTGAGCATTGTCTGCTCGTACTTGTAGTCACCCTGCAGCAGCAGCAGCAGCAGCAGCAGCAGCAGTAGCATATGTTCAGTAGCATTGCATGCATGCCCTGCGATTGCAGTCAGAGGTGTGCCATGTCCTGCTGGCCGCATGCACAGTCATGCATGCACATGTGCACACTACAACATGCCTAAGTAGCCAACGTTGTCTCTGCTGTCACCTGGTTGCGTCCTTGCAGCGCTGCTGATGTTGCTGTAGCTGTTTCTTCATCAGGTTGACTAGCAACTTACTGCATGCACTGTGCCAGCTCTCACCACCCCACCACATTGCTGCAAGCACACTTCTGAGAACACCAACAGAGTGCCGCGCTGCTGACACTCACGTTGCTGCCCAGCGAGTATATGACGCAGTCCTTGCGCAGCTGGCCTGGCTTGTCCACCTGGCACAGGAACTTGGAGCCATCCTCCTCGCCTGCGTACTTTGTCAGCGGCCTGCAGGACAACACGGCGCACATGCGCAGCATCAGCATGCTTTGCGGGTTAACCGTAGTTCAAACAAGAGTGCCTCAAGAGCAGCTTGTTGTGGGACACTGAGCTGTGCAAATTTCTACAAAGCTGCTGGTAAGCTGGCATTGAAGTGACCTCAGGCAGTGCCAGGTGATGTTAATCAGCGCATATTCAGCACTGTGCTGCGGCAGAGCAAGCTGACAGGCAGCAGTGCTTGCTGGCTCGAGCTCCCTCCTCTCACCTGTCTGGCGGGCAGCTGATGAAAGGTTTGAACAGCTGCCAGTCTGTCTCGTTGAGGCCATAGCCAGGCAGAGAGGCATAGTTCTGTTTTGTGAAGTGAGGCACCATCCCTGCCAACAACCGCTGCTTGAAGCGGGTGATGTTTGCAGTGGCAGCTGCCACATATCTGCTGTTGAAGCTGCTTCTGCTGCTGCTTTCACTAGGTTGAATGATTAGAGATCTGGTCTGGGGCTCCTGTCTGCTGAAGGCAGTGTTGTAGAGCAGCACCGCAGTGAACACAGCAGCAGTGACAAGCAGCACCCTCTGTGTGACGCTGCCGTGCCGCTGCTGCGCCATGCTACCCGTCATTAACGTTGATGTTGAGGCTGGAATGATGTGAAGCCCTCGAAGTCCATTCAAACCGATCCTTGAGCGGGGTGCGATGGAAGCTGTTGTGCTTTAGGTGGAGCAGCAGCAGTGCTCGTGGTGTCTGCCAGCAGAGATTACTCTGGAAACGTAAACGGCAAGATTATAAAGCTTCGTCTTCTCGAGTTCGGACACGTGCACTTTGTTGGATCGTACAGGTTGCTGGTCGGTGGGTTACAACGGCAACCGTGCTGTGCTAGCCAGGACAGGAGGCAGCCACGGCAAAGACAACAGGCAAACCAAGCAGACAAACGCAACAACAGGTGAAGCTTGTCAGAAAATCGCGGATGTACCCAGTAACAATCCATCCAGGGTTTGCAGTGACAGTAGCTAGCCAGCAGCAGGCACTGAGCATGCGAGCTCTTATGTTGCTGACTCCAATCGCACCACAACACATGGTACAGGACGACACAATCATGCACCGAAACTGTCGCCCAGCTATTGCATGACCAATAACCACCATCAAATAAACCAACGCAAACAGCCCATATCATCCAATTTTGCGCAGCTAGCACTGCAGTGGTCCCTGTACACAATCAATTGCAAGTTCATCAAGGTTGGCCTGAACCCTAGATATGCAGGCCAGCTGCGCTCACGCAAATTGCATGGTTGCCGCCACCAGGCTTGTCCCAGGAGTCACTGCCAGCCCTTTGCTTCGTTCAGCTCGTCATCGAACGATATATGGAAGCCCACGCAGCAGCCTGGCGCGGCTTCATCCTCGCTGCCGCAGCAATCCCAGAACCTGCAAGCAGGTGTGCACAGATAGACACGGGGCAGACACATGACGGGTTGAAACCAGAATGATGCACAGTAGGTAGGTGCAATAAGCAGCACAGTTGCCTAACTCCCTGAAGCATTGTTGACTGCAAGCATCCTGAGAGCAACACAAGTTGACGCTGGCATGCTTGGTATCGCGCTATGAGTTGAGCTTGCAATGCCCACAACAGTGGCCCAGAGGCAGTCAGCACGCCTGACAGCCGCAACTGCTGGCTATCACTTGTAGGGGGATGTCGGTGCAACATGCCTGCAGCCTGCTGCCCAGAACACCCACGTGCCGCTGTGTCTCAGTCACACGCATCTGACTCTGCAGCCGACACACACTCAGCAGCACACCAACTCTCTCTGGTGACAGTGCTGAGCAAATAGTTCAGCCCGCGTCACCAACAGCGGCATGCTTGCAACTGCTGCATACAGCTATCAGTACGCCTCAGTAGCTATGAAGCATACACTGCCGTGGGCATAAACAAGCCCGAAATGCAACTGCAAGCCATTTTCGAGATCTGCAACCCAATACACAGCACACCTCATGAGCCCCTTGCGGCCCACCACACGCTCCAGCTGGTCCTCCGGCGCACCACTGGCACGCACAAAGCCAATCGCCTGCCATGCACCACCAGCAGCAGCAGCAACAGCAGCAACAGCAGCAGCGCCAGCAGCAGTGGTCATTGAGATCAACCGCATCATATCTGTGATGGTAGCTGAAGCTTTACATATGTGCTGGTGGCCACCATTTGCACTTAGCAGAGTGCTGGTGTGCTCTCTATCAGCTGCAGTGGCGCACGGCTGAGTGAGTCCTGTGGGCATTCAGCTGCTATTTATGCCAGCTTGCTGGGCAGCCCTGCAGTGACATCCCCAACAACGCTGCCGCGTGGCATCTGCTGCTTGCCCCACAAACAGCCATGACTCAACATGAGCGAGCACTGCTGTGTGGCGGTGATTTGGTGTGTGTGCCCAGCTCAAAGACCAGCAGAAGCAGCAGCAACAGCAGCCATGCAACATATAGCTGAAGATCGCACATTATACATTGGCCAGGCAGCTGCTAACTAGTGGTATTGCGTGGCCCCATGGGGCAGTGGCAGTGGCCACTGTCTGTAACCCTGCGCACCTTTGCTACTTCTCCCCCAGAGTACAGCGCTGGATGATATCGGCATGCGTCCCGGTTGTTTGTGGCTTCACTGAAGCGCTGTTTGCAGCGCCTGCATGTCATGAGCGAGGTTGATACAGTCGCTGGCGATGCAGAGTTGCTGTTCGCTGCTGTTCTTGACGCTGCCTGCCTGCTGCTGGTTGTGCCCAGGCCTGCTAAGCTGGCACGACACTGACGTTTCACGTGCAGCATCTGTGATGGCCAGCGCGTGAGATGGTGTAAACAATTCATATGTGGAGCCAAAGCATGAGTGCCAATGGACCGGCTGTTCATGATGACTGCAGCTGCAGATACTGCTACTCCCGTGACCGCAGCTGGAGGATCCCGATGATGCAAGCAAGATATAAAGATCGTATGAAGCCAATGCGCTGGTGTAATGGAGCCAGCTTGTGCTGCAAATGATGTGCCAAGTGTTCTTGTCACTAGGGCTTTCACATGTGTGTCGAGTCGGGTTTCGTCCTTGTCGATGAGCAATCAGCCTCGTTGAAGGCGATGATGGCTTGCGTTTTCAACACTGATTGTCGCTGAAAGTGCTTTGCTGTTTACATTTAAGGGTGAGCCTGTGCTGATTCCTGCTGATGCAGCCGTACTGTGCATAAAACAAAACAACGAGATTATATTGTTTTTATTTGAGCTCACTGGTAGCTCTGAGCAAGACTCACCGCTGCTTTGGTGCAGCTGCACTGGCTCCAACCTCCTTGTCTTTCAGCAGCTTCAGCAACGTTGCCGGACAGCTAAGCACGTCAAAACCTCATCACGCACAATGTTGATTGGTTTCCAGCTGCCATGCACCGTGGCTGTACACCAGTTGACCCTTCCTTGCTGCCTCTGCCTGCCCTGCATGCTTTGCCTTGCAGCACAGCAGCCAGCAGCACCCCTGTGGTACAGCAAGCAGCAGCAGGCAGCAGCAATGGCAGCTCTGCCTATTCCTGCTCGTGAGCTGTTCATCAATGGCCGCTGGGTTGCCCCTGTCAAGGGCAAGTACCTGGACGTTGTGTGCCCTGCGAATGAGGCAGTGATAGGCCGCATCCCTGCAGGTGAGACAGCAGGCGCTAGCGACATGCACATGATCAGTCCAGCAGCACGTATGCGCAGGTTGCGTTCGATGCCGTGCGCCATGCATACACCAGAGCAGTGGTCAGCTGCAGCAGGTACCCCGCTAGTTGAATAGCAGTTGCCCTGAAACGGAACCTTTCTGCAAAGGAACACACCACAGCAGCAGCAGGACTTTGCACAGAAGCACAGACCAGCTGCTGGCCTCTTGAAGTTGCTCTGAGTTTAGGCAGGCAGTTTGCACCAGCAAAGTAGCAGACATCGCATGTTCTGGCACCTGGCAGATGCCGACCTGGCACATGCTGCTGTGTGAATTGTCCTGCAGGCAGCAGGGAAGATGTTGAGGCAGCAATCGCAGCAGCAGTAGCAGCATACAAGAGCGGCAGTTGGTCCAAAACCACCGGCACGCAGCGTGCAGAGGTACTGCGAGCCATTGCTCAAAAGGTACGCACAGCATATGCAGCCAGTCGTGTTGTGGTGTGTGTCTCTGCACATCACAGCAGCAGCTCGGCAGCAGAGTTGGTTGCTGTGGCGTTCACAAGCAACTTAACGCAGTAGGCACATGGCAAGGGCAAGGCACTCAGGCACACTCAAGCTGCAGCAGGCATGTCATCCCAGCAGGCCACAACAGCAGCAGCCACCAGAGGAGAGCAGGCAGCTCAGCAGCGTTGGCCTTGTCTTCTTGATTCAAACACCTGTGATGCTTCACCGCAGCAGGCCGACCATGGCAGCCGTCAGACTGAACACATACAAAGCAGGCCATCATGTGTTTTGTTGCATCTGCTGCTGGTGCTGCCAGGTGCGTGACAACAAGACAGCGCTGGCCAACTATGAGACGCAGGACATGGGCAAGCCAATCGATGAGGCAGAGTGGGACATGGTGAGCGCAGCAGCGCTGCAGAGCTCAGGTGTCAACACAGCAGTGGATATGCATTTGAGTCCCTCCTGCAAGTGAAGTGCTAGCAGCAGGCTGCTCCCTGTGCTTCCGTGGGGTCTGGAAGGGATATCAGACGGTCTGCCTTCTTCTCTGTCCTGCAGGATGACGTAGCAGCATGTTTTGACTACTACGCCGACTTCAACGCTGCCTGTTGCTCTGTGCTCTGCGCCCTGACCTGTTGGACGTTGTAGCGGGCTGCTTTGACTACTATTCTTGCTGTCATGTCCCGCAGGACGATGTAGCGGGCTGCCTTGACTACTTATTGACTTCAACGCTGCCTGTTGCTCTGTGCTCTGCACGCTGGCCTGCACGATGACGTAGCAGCATGCTTTGATTATCGCATTGTCTCCTATGCTGCCTTGATGCTCTGCGCTCTGCCCTGCAGGATGACGTGGTGGGCTGCTTTGACCACCAACTGACATCAAGGCTGCCTTATTGGTCTGCCTTCTCATGTCATGCAGGATGACGTGGCGGGCTGCTTTGACTACTACGCTGGCCTAGCTGAGAAGCTTGACGCGCGGCAGTACAGCGCCATCGACGTGGGCATGGAGGAGTTCAGCGTCAAAGTGCGGCGCGAGCCGCTGGGCGTGGTGGGCCTCATCACGCCATGGAACTACCCGCTGCTCATGGCCACGGTGAGCACGCTGCGTGGTTTGAATCCAAGATTTTGCATCTTGAGGGTTGGGCACGTCGCTAGTATGCGAAGAGTGTTGCGTCAGGTTATAAAGGTCTTCTCTGAGCGCTGATGCGCACTGTGCGTGTACGGCTGTTGAGCGGGAAAAAGGCTGCAGATGGTGCGGGGCAACTGCAAAAGCAGAGGTGTCCTGCAAGCTCATCACGCCCTGGAACTACTCGCTGCTCATGGCCACAGTGAGCGCGCTGTGTCGTGTGAAAGCTTTGCATCGAGGTTTGGGTCGCTAGTATGCAGAAAATGTTGGCATCTTCTGTTTGCTGATGGCAGAGTGTGTGTACTTAGGTTGAGGGGGAGTCCAAGGCTGCAGATTATAGGGGGGCAACTGCAAAAGCAGAGCTGTCCTGCAAGCTCATCACGCCCTGGAACTACTCGCTGCTCATGGCCATGGTGATCGTGCCGTGTCGTGTGAAAGATATGCATCTTGGGGGTTGGACACGTCGCCAGTATGCATAACTTGTTGGCATCTTCTGTTTGCTGATGTCAGAGTGCGTGTACTTAGGTTGAGGGGGAATCCAAGGCTGCAGATGGTTGAGGGGGGCGGGACTGCAAAAGCAGAGCTGTCCTGCAAGCTCATCATGCTGTGGAATCAACTGCTGCTTAAGGCCACGGTGAACGCGCCGTGTGTTTTACAGCAAAGATTGTCAGCGTGTCAGAGGCCAGAATTAGGGTGTACTGCAAGCACAGCGCCCTTGTTCCATGTTCCATTGCGGTGTGCTTGAGCCCTGCACTTGGCAGGCACAATCATGTGTGCTGTGTGTTGGCAGCAGAGATAGCCAACGTGTCAAGAGGCAAGATGTGGGGTGTCTCGCAAGCACAGCGCCCTTGTTCCATGTTCCATCGCGGTATGCTGCAGCCCTGCACTTGGCAGGCACAATTATGTGTGCTGTGTGTTGGCAGCAGAGACAGACAACGTGTCAGAGGCAAGACGTGGGGTGTCCTGCAAGCAGCGCCCCCTTGTTCCATGCAACCATCGCATCATGCTCTAGAGCTGCACATACTGGCACCCTCCTGTGGCACCCTCCTGTGGCACCCTCCTGTGGCACCTGCACTAGTACCTCTTTGCACGCCGGTCACCTCTGCCACCTCAGTCTCTCCTCACACTTTTGCTGTGCCGTGCCTTGCAGTGGAAGGTTGCTCCCGCGCTGGCTGCTGGCAACTGCTGCGTGCTGAAGCCCAGCGAGCTGGCCAGCGTGACGTGCCTGGAGCTTGCTGGCCTGGCTGCTGAGGCTGGCCTGCCTGCTGGCGTGCTCAACGTGGTCACTGGGCTGGGCGCTGATGCAGGAGCACCACTGAGGTACTTGATTATTGGCATTTGGTGTTCAAATAGTGGCCTTGTGTGCTGCATGCATTGTAATCGGGGCTGCCAGGGCTTCTTGGTGTGCCTTGCAGCTGATAGCAGCACACTCGACTGCTGGCAGGTTGGTTGCTGGGAATTCTTTGCTTCTGCAGCTTGCACATGTAGTAGTACTGATCTGGTGCACTGCATGTTCTGCTGCTGCTGCAGCTCGCACCCGGCTCTGGCCAAGGTGGCGTTCACAGGCAGCACAGCCACAGGGCAGCGCGTAGCACAGGTGAGATTCGATGTGTTGCATGCACACGAGTGCACAGCCGTAGTCCCTGTTCATGTGCGAATCTTGTCAGTGTGGCAATTGCAGTTGTGCTGGTAGCATGCCTAGCGTGGCATGTGGCCGTCCAGCATTGACCAGTTTCTGAGTGAAATCTAGGGGTGACAGCTCACATAGATTAGGATCAATCACCCATTCCGCTTTGCTAACGACATGCTGGCTGCGATCCTTCTGTGCAGGCCGCCATTGCCAACCTGCGGCCTGCCACCATGGAGCTGGGCGGCAAGAGCAGCCTCATCATCTTTGACGACGCAGGTGGGAGCAGCAGGCGTTGTCTAGGCAAACTGCAGGTGGCGTTGTGCATCAAACAGCATCTGTGGCGTTGGTGGCATCAGGTGGCATCAGCGTAGTGAGATGCTTGCATGCAACCTATCTTCTGTCAGTCTTGTACACATTGTCAAGTACAGGTTGCGACAGGCGCGACACACCGTGCTGGTTCCTTCTCATTTGTGCCACGTCGCACTCTGGCAGACAGCTCAGTGCCGCCTTGCAGGTTATATAGTGTTGCCGCTGCTACAGCTGGTGTATGTTGTATCTCAATTCACATGACGTGCTGCTTGCTGCCGCGCTGCAGAGCTGGACAAGGCTGTGGAGTGGGTCATGTTTGGCGCCTTCTGGACCAACGGCCAAATCTGCAGCAGCACCAGCCGCATCCTCATACACGAGCGGTGAGGCTTGGAGCGAACCCTCGGGCATTCAAGCACAATGCGGCTTGTTTGCAGTCACACTTGACGAACCAAGTGGAATCTTGCAACTGGTTGGGCAGCTTCTGTTACCTAAGCACAAGGTGCAGCTTGCAGTAGTATTGGGTTGCAGCACTCGAACTCACCTTCAGTGCTGCTAGACACCTGTTGTTTTCATGTTGCTGCCAACAACGACTAGGCTTCCTGCAGTGCTGCTGACGTTATTGATGCCAAGCCTGAGCTGCAGCTGCAAAGCCGATCGTAAGCTTGAGCTATGACTTCAAAATGGGCCATGCCCTTACCTATTACACTCCTTGTGGGTGCTGGCTTGCCCCTTGATGTTGTTTCTCCCCGCAGTGTCGCTGGCGCCTTCTACGCCAAGCTGAAGGAGCGCGCGCAGTCCATCAACATCGGCGACCCGCTGCAGCCGGGCTGCCGCATGGGGCCCATCGTCAGCGCGGCACAGTACGAGCGCGTGCGCGGATACGTGCAGGTGCGCTGAAACCAACACAGTCGTGTGGCCTTTGTGGAAGGGATGCGGCTTGCGTGTTGACTGTCGACGCAGAGCACTTCCAGGGCATGGCCAGCTAGCGAGTGTGCGCTATAACCAGGCATACACGATGCATTGTGATGCACGTATGCAGATGCTGACACTGCTGCTGCTGCTGCTGCTGCTTGTTCTGCTCACAGATTGGCCTGGATGAGGGCGCCACGCTGCTGACTGGTGGCCGGCGGCCACCGCAGTGCCCGCGCGGCTACTACCTGGAGCCGACCGTGTTTGTCAACGTGGCGCCACACATGCGGCTGTGGAAGGAGGAGATCTTCGGGCCTGTGCTGTCAGGTATTACCCACACCTACTGACATGGTGCAGAACGATGCATGCATTAGAATAACATACAAGGCTTTCATGTACCTGTGCAGCTGTGCGCTTTGATTGCGAGTGTGACCTGGGTGGTGCAGCCATCAGCGCGCAGCTGTGAACCAACTGCCTCTTCTTCTTCCCACATTTGCCACTTCCCCTGCCTGCCTGCCTGCCTGCTCTCTATCGCTGTGCAGTGTCCACGTTCTCCACAGAGCAGCAAGCGCTGGCGCTAGCCAATGACAGCGAGTATGGCCTAGGTGGCGCGGTGATCAGTGCTGACGCAGAGCGCTGCAGGCGCGTGGCTGAGGGGCTGGAGTGCGGCATCGTGTGGGTCAACTGCAGCCAGCCCTGCTTCTGCCAGGTGAGGCTGCCTGTGTTGTTGTTGGTGTGCTTCCTTTTGGGGTTCATGAGACATCGCATGGTTGTTAATGACTAAGCGGAGCTGAGTCGCATAACATGTGAAGTTTTTTCAAGGTAGGCCTTTTGCCAAGAAAGTGTGGCTGAGGGGCTGGAGTGCGGCATCGTGTGGGTCAACTGCAGCCAGCCCTGCTTCTGCCAGTGAGGCTGCTCGTGGTCTGCTTCCTCTGCTGTGGTTTATGAGCCGTTGCACGCTTGTCTACTTGGCTGGAGCACGTACGCTGAGCCGTAACTGCAGCCAGCCCTGCTTCTGCCAGGTGAGGCTGCCCGTGGTGTGGTTCCTTCCTTGTGTTGCATGGAACATTACACGGTTGTTTGCTAAGTCGAGCACTGGAGTTATCCTGGGGTCGTATCCTGCCAGGACAAGTGTGGCTGAGCGCTTAATGCGCGACGTTGTCTGGGTCAAGTGCCACCTTCCGTGCTTCTGCCGAGCAGGCAGTATCATCGACAAATGCTGCCGCTGCTGCGCTGCAGGCTCCCTGGGGCGGCGTGAAGAGCAGCGGCTTTGGGCGCGAGCTGGGCGAGTGGGGCCTGGAGAACTTCCTGAGCGTGAAGCAGGTCACCACCTACGTCAGCGACAAGCCCTGGGACTGGTACAGCCCGCAGAGCAAGCTGTGACACCTCTGTGAGATTCACACACACACATTCACATTCACAGGTGCTGACGGGTGTGCAGTTTTTGTTGGAAAGCTGACGGAGAGTGTGCAGGGCCGATGGCGCGGGGCCGTTGGCGTTGATGCTATGGCTTGAATGGGTAAGATGATGATGATGATGATGATGATGATGATGATGGAGAGTGTGCAGGGCGCAGGAGAGAACTTGACGATGCGTCGCCGGCAGGCGATTCCATCGTCACATAATTATGTGCTGATGGCTGAATAGCGGGCTCTGCTCAGCAAAGCCGCAGCACTAGTGCGGTGAACTGCCGTTGCTGATGAAGCTCTGTACAGAGCATTTGAAACATGACCATGTCGGACCTTGTATGAACGATAAGCGTAGCGTTGGCGCGGGCTTTCAAGTGACATGGTCACACTCAAGCCAGTGAGTTTGCTGCACACAGCTGAGCTTGTGGCGCACAGGACGACATCTTGCCGACTAATTCTTGAAGATCAAGTCCCACCTTCTGAAGCATTTGCAAAGCCAGTTGAAGCACTGCCATGCATGCGACGCTGTGCAAGCCGCCATGATGGTCAGCGTCAAGACATACTGCTGTTACAACTGCCGGTAGGGGCCCATCAAATACAACAGCAGTAGCAGGCGCTGGTGGTGACCAATCCACCGCCGGCTTCAATCCAACCAACGTCGGACGTGAGAGCACAGCCCCTTGGAAGATAGTACCCAGCAGAACCCTGCCTAGCCCCGGGTGATCAGATCACTGAGCTCGTCACAGCTCATCATGTGCCGCTCCAGCAGGCAGCAGCGTCCAAAGCCTGCCGCAAAGCCAGCCGTCAGCAGCGCGCCCCACCACAGCGTCTTGCTCAGTGCGCGCCGCAGGCCAGGCAGCAGCCGAGACAGCCTGCCGGGTGGCTGCTGTGCACCCCATAGATCCACCAGCAGGCGGGGGCGCGGCTTGCCGCCTGCAGGGCAGCAAGAACCGGTGGCACCGGAGCACAGCAAGAAACAGCATCACGAACAAGTTTTTCGCGGGCCACTGAGGCCTCTAGGGAGAAGCGTAAGGCATGACACCATTGCGCCGATCATTACATTGCAAGGCTCAACATTCCACTCTTGACATTCATCATCATCATCATGTTACCCATTAAGCCATAGCATCAACGCCATCGGCCCCGCGCCCCTCAGGAGCGGAAGAAAGAGGGAGCACTGCTCCATTGTGTTTGCAAATATTACGCACATCCCAAGCTTGGACAAGATACTCAGCAATGCTCCTAGATATCACTCGGCACACCCCCCTACTACCCCAAATATCATCAGAAACAAAACGCAACAACTTGGTGGATGCATCAGTCAACGACAACACATTGCGCAATTTTTCAGCGCCGCCAGCAACATCACGCAAAACAGACCGAATTTCATCAAGCATAGTATCCCTCTGAGCAGAAGTAGAGGGACAATCAAACATCAGATGTGACAAAGACTCAACACCCTGACCACAAGCAGGACATGCTGTGTTAGAATCAGCTCTGCTGCCACCATAACGACTGGTACGCTCATGCACGCAAAGACAGCCCATTCGAACACGCATCAGCAACTCAATACCACGCGTTGGCGCACCAGAACACAAAAAGGGCCTAGCCCTTTTAAAACGCATGGCATCAGCATGTGTAGGGTGCACATGCGTGATGTAACGGCTCAAATTAGAGTGCTGCAGTGATTCACAAACAATTCTGTCTGCATGCAGCTTCCTGACCTGACGGTTGATGTGATTCTTGCACGCATTAGCTCGATCAGCCGCCGCCTCAACATCCACACCATACTTGCAAAGCAAACTCTGCACATACTTATGCCAAGGTGTCACCGCAACAGCACCACTAGGGCGCTTCCACTCAGCTGAAAACACCTGATGTGGCAACCGACAGTTCTGCATACGCTGAACCCTAAAGTAATACTCCATCGCCCTCTGATGAAGCCACATGTGCAATGGCTTCACACCCCATTCAGCCAGAACAAGTGAAGTGCAAGGGCGCTCCTTGCCACAACGCATTGAGCACTTGATGATGTCAGTCTGCACTTTGTCAATCTGTTGCAGTTGCCTTGCAGTTGACGGAAACCAGACCTCGCTGCCATATTCAACAATCGGGCGAACGCATGTAAGCAGAATGATACGCTTTACTTCCACGCTGATGAGCCGGCTCTTCCAGACTGGCATGAGCCCACCCTTCACACGATGCACTTTTGCCAACATCTTCTCAAAGTGCGTATTCCAGTTGCAGGCATTGTTGAACCACAGGCCAAGGTAGCAGTACTCTGATACAACAGGCACAGGCACACCGTTCCAAACGATGCCAGAATCAGCCAACTGGCTGGGCTGTCTAGCTGGTGAGACATGCATGACAGCAGACTTCAAGCTATTCAGCTTGAACCGCCACTTACAACTGTATTCATAAACTGTTGCAGCCACAGCCTGAACCTCAGCCAGAGATCCGCACACAGCAACAAAGTCATCAGCCTGCATGGCTGCCACAACCTGACCAGCAGGTTCGTCACAAGGGCCCATAAGGGTGATTCCAGGGTGCTTTGCATGCAACTCATGCAGCAGATCATCAATGAAGTACAGGTACAGTGTGGGGGAAATAACATCGCCCTCATGCAAACCAAGGTCACATGTGAAGCTCTCAGTGACATGACCTTCGAGAGACACCACACGGCGTGCACCCTGATACAAGTTGTAGAGTACACGGAACATCTTTCCACGCACACCCTTGTCCCACAGCTTTTGAAAGAGCCCATCAAGCCACACTGTTGGGAAAGCCTTTAGGTGTCAACAAACAGCACATAAGAATCCTTCCCCTCAGCTTTCCTCCCACCCAACACCTCACTGAGCACACTCTGGTGGTCAGCACAGCTGCGCTTGGGACGAAAGCCGTTCTGGCTCTCGTGCAGCAACGGCGTTCCTGCTGCTCTTGACATTCATGACTATATGCCGTCACAGGGATTTCCTACGCATGAATGTACTACATTGGCAATGACAGCCCACTTGGCCACTTTTGCGGAGCACTGAGCTGGAATGGAATTCCGCTTGACAGCTCAACCGTGTGTTCAACAATGCATACTGGCCGCCACACGACACACGCAGACTAGTCCGCAGCGGCCGCACCACACCTGTCCTCATGGACTGCTTGCGGCGCGCCCTCCAGCAGTGCTTGTGCTGCTGCGGTGGCCCTGCTGCTGCCTGGCCTGCTGCTGCTGCCGCCTGTCCCTCCAGCAGCAGCCTGCTGTCTGGCAGGTGCAGCTGGATGCGACGCGGCAGCACCTCAAACACTAGCCTGCAGGACAGCAGCACACAGCAGCAGCAGGGTTAAGACAGCAGCAGCAGCAGCAGCAGTGTGAAAGCTTTCGGGTTACTGAATTCACGGAAGACGGCAACAGCTTGCTGCATGGCGTGCGTGAAAGCCTGCGGTCACGGTCAGCAGTACAAACAGCTGCACAGCTAATCCGGGGGCGGGACACATGCAGCATCAAACAGACATAGCTGCAGAAAATCTTAGAGTGTGCCACAGGCTGCCTCTCCCCAGCAGTACTAGTGCGAAACGCCAGCAGGGCACTCACTTGTTGGCTGGCAGTGACGGCTCTCCATCTCTGTTGCACGTGAGGTCCTGGCCTGCCTCCACCACCAGCCAGGGCAGCCGCAGCAGCTGCACGCCACCCTGAGCCTGGCTCAGCCCCAACGACACCAGGTCAGACGCAAGCGCTGCTGCCTGCAATGCGACAAGCATGCAGAAGCAGTCAGAAAGCTGTAGAAGCTGGCAGCCGCTATAATACACGCACAACGCAGTGTTCCACACGTGGATCTGCCTTGTGAGCATCAGGCCACTGGTTGTGAAGCTAAAACCGCCAGTTTGCATGTGGCATGCACAGCGCGAGCCGCACCTGCTTTCCCGGGCTGCCAAAGAGCAGTGTGAAGTCCAGCACGCCGTCATCAAGTAGACACAAAACTGACATAAAGACAGGCCGCCTGATGGCATCATGGCACTGTACTTGCTTCAAGCATCGAATGCATGTGCCCTCACCTGCTTTCTCGGGCTGCCGAAGAGCAGCGTGAAGTCCAGCAAACCGTCGTCCAGCAGACACAAAAAGCAACACAAAGACAGGCACAGCGTGGCGCTGCACTTCCTTGCATGCATGCTTCCTCACCTGCTTTCCTGGGCTGCCGAAGAGCAGTGTGAACTTCATGCCACTGAGTCCAGCAGGCCGTCGTCCAGCAGACACAAACAACAAAGAACCCAAGACAGGCAACTCATGCCGCTGTGCTTGCTGATAAATGGGGTGCATAGGCACAAATGCATGTATGCTCACCTGCTTTCCTGGGCTGCCAAAGAGCAGCGTGAAGTCCAGTAGTCCATCATCCAGCAACGCATCAACGCACACGTCACAAACAGCAATCAATCGCCAGCACCTGCTGCATTTTACCGTGTTGGACAAGTTGTTGCTGCTCCATCCGACAAGCTAACATCACAGGCAGCATTGTTGGCTACTAAAATACGGCTGCACCTGCTTTCCTGGGCTGCCAAAGAGCAGTGTGAAGTCCAGCAGTCCATCATCAAGCAGCGCATCAGGGCACACGTTGAGCATGCGGCCCATCTGGCGCGCCTGGCCTGCCGCCAGCACCAACAAATCACTAGCCATGGTGCTGACCTGGCAGGATGACACGACACGCATTATTAGCAGCAGAGCCTGCAGGACTCATTGACATTCAATGCAACTGCATAACATTAAGTGACATGGGCACACGTTAAGCATGCGGCCCATCTGGCGAGCCTGGCCCGCCGCCAGCACCAACAAATCACCAGACATGGTGCTGACCTGCAGAGGCAGCAGCAGTTGTGTGTGGCATTGCGTGTGCTGGATTCGAACTGCTGGGCTGTCCTCAGAGCACCAGCAGCACATAGGATGATAACTTATCATGTAGTGGCACTACAAAGCTGCTGGAACACATCCCAGCATGCAGAATGAACTCGACACTCTGCTCCTGACCTTCCTCAACTCATGCAAGGCACCGACTAACAACAACAACAGCCAGCGATAGTTGTTAAAAACGAATGTCACCTGGTCGGGTGTGTGGCTGTCGTGCCTGCAGTCTGCTGACGTGGGCAGGGTCAGCTTCACTCCCTTAATGGGCTGCAGCCCAGTGATGAACAGCTGCCGGAAGCCTGCAGCAAGCATTAGATCGGCACAGCAACGCCTTGGGGACATGTACAGCAAGTTGGCCGATACACATATGCATATGCAGCTGCTCACAAGCGTTGGTCGCAAGTCTCATAATATGCCAGGTGCAGCCGTGTTGGCTGCAGCCCAGTGATGAACAGCTGGCGGAAGCCTGCAGGAAGCATTTGAATCCACACAGCAAAGCCTTAGCACGACAAGCATATCCATGCTTATAGGCAGCGGCTCGCATGCATTGATTGCAGGCATCATGCCATGATCAGCTGCAGAATAGTGATGAACAGCGGGCGGAAGCCTGCAGCAAGCATTGCAAAAGTTGCTGTATGTGCCAAACAGTGGCACAGCAGGGCTGATAAGAACAGCACGTCAGTTGATGATCAGATGCAGCGGCTGGCGTGCACTGCACCAAGTAGGTTGGCAGATAACACACCATGTTTGGCTGCTGCACAGTGATGAACAGCTGGCTGCGGTATGGAACAAGGCGGTGCTGACAAGCACTCATCAGCACAGAAGCCACTTGGTAGACGCATCCAACATTCCAGCTGCAGGCAATCGACAAGTCCACCCTTCTGAAACAAGCCGCCAAGGGACAGCCCACAAGATACGGCCGGGGCTCGTTCATATGTGCTGGGCCCAGCAGTTCCTTGCACAGCTCATGCCCTTGTTGCTTTCACTGCTCACAATCACAGCCATCTACATCCATTTGCGGCGCAACAAACTATTTTGACAACAGCCTGCAGCCTGCCTCACCTGCCACTGCCACTGCCGCAGGCCCCAGCAGCTTCTTGAGCACGTCGCTCATGCCCTTGCTGCTGACCTCGCTCACTGGCCCCGCTGTGGCCAGGTTCATGAAGACCTCCCCGTTGACCAGCGCCACATCGATGGCGTGGATGCTGGTGGGGTCCAGCGCCAGGCGCAGCGCGTCAAGAGGTGCCTGCAAGCAGCAGCAAAGGCATGAGCAATGCCCTTTCAAGTGTTGATCTGAAGCAGCAGGGATTCATTGGATATGACAGCAGCAGCGTTGACCAGCGCAACATCAATGGGGTGGATGCTGGAGGGATCCAGCGCCAACCGCAACGCATCAAGAGGCGCCTGGTTCGCAGTAGCAGCAGCAGCAGGATTGAAAAAGCAGCAGCAGCAGCAGGGTTAGACGGCAGCAGCAGCAGCAGCAGCGCTGTTGTGAGGGCCACATCAATGGGGTGGATGCTGGAGGGGTCCAGTGCTAGGCGCAAAGCGTCCAGAGGCGCCTGGTGCGCAGCAGCAGCAGCAGCGCTGTTTTCAGGGCCACCTCAACCAGGGGTGGATGCTGGAGGGGTCCAGCGCCAGCCGCAGCACATCCAGAGGTGCCTGGCTCGCAGCAGCAGCAGCAGCAGCAGCGGCGGCGGCGGCGGCGGCAGATCGACATGGCAGCAGCAGCAGCAGCAGCAGCAGCAGTTCGCTGGGCTGCAGCACAGACTGCTGCAGTACACCAACACAACATGCACCTGTGCAAGCACCTCCTGCGCAGCTCACCAGTGAGATGCCTGCTGCGCAGTTGGTTCGGCCCCAACACATAATACTGCAGTACCCCCCCTGCACCTGTGCGATCAACTGCTGCTGCAGCTCACCAGTGAGATGCCTGCTGCTGAGGCCAGGTCGTTGGCAGTGCCCAGCGGCAGCTGCGCAATGCTGATGTGGCTTGGCGCGTCATGCTTCAGCAGTGCAGCGACAAGCTCGTTGAGAGTGCCATCGCCGCCACCAGCAACAAGCGTGTCATACCTGTGAAACAGAACAGGAAGCCTTACACACACGAAAGAGCCAAACCTCGATGTAAAGTATTGGTATTCATTCATGTGCAGTGTGCAGGAATATGCTGCTGTGTATGTTGTCGTGTAGGGTCCACGTTGCTATGCACGATCCTTGTTGCTTGCTGTTGTTGATCAAAGCAGCAGAACAGCTGCCGCCTCCATCAGCAGCAGCAGTGGTCATCCCTGTTCACATTTTGAAGAAGGCTACATGAGTAACGACGCCCATTTGGTGAGCCGATGGCAGGCTCATTGGGCGACACAACAGCCATGCTCAACGCTGGCTGTCCCACAGCTCCACTGCCTCCTTCCCTGCTGGCTGCTCACATTTTTTACATTTTGAAATTACATGAGAAGTTTTGCCCGTTTGGGGAGCCAATCACTCACCGCTGGCTGTCCCAGAGCTCCACTGCCTCCTTCACAAACTGGTCAACATCGCCAGAGTCCCACGTCACACGCACCACCACCTGCACAGCAGCAGGGGTAAGGGGCAGGCAGCCATACTTGGAACAAGCCTTACAAACAAACGGCTGCTAAGTGGCACTAGAGGTGGTGGAGCAGCAAAATGCAGCTTCAATGGTCTGCTGCCACGACTTGTCCAATATTGGGTGTGAAAGCCAAATACAGCAGGGAGGCCAGCTGGCAGCACCTGCAACGACTGAGGTGTTCGGAAATACCTCGTGTCCCTCATCCTTGAGCTGTTTGATGGCATCCCTGACTTGATCGTCCTCTATGCGCTTGCCATGAAGGATCAACAGCAGCTTGCGTGGAGCCACCTGCTGCTGCTGCCCTTGCTGGTCAGGGCCTGCTGAAGTGGCAGGCACGGTCGAGCGCTGTTTCTTAAACGTTGATTTTGTGTCCTTATTCGCCTGGTCGCGCCCTATCACGTCTGCCATGGCGCCTCTGACTCGGTTTCTGTGAAATGGGCAGGCGTGCAAGTCCTGACAATTCGACGGTTCAGAAAGCGAGAACTGCTCAGAGGCCCAACTATACAATTGGCACATGCAACACGTGCAGTCCTGCATGCTACAAGAGCCGAACAACATATTCGAGCTGGCTACGTCATCATTGTTGAGAGCACGGCTGCTGTTAACAAGATCTCCCTAGATTGCAGCTTTGAGAATCTCAAAGCAATCAGATAGCTTTTGGCGACCTCCGGGCGAGCTCCTGTAGCATGGTTGCTAGCTGGACCAACTAGGGTTGCTGCTTGGCAGTAGCAGCTTGAAGTCCGCCACGGAGGACAGCATGTCTGCTGCGACGCAATATTCGGACACCTGGTTCACTCAGGATGTGGTTGTGCCTGATCAGCTGAAGCTACGTCGCTACGAGACCGCCAGCAGCAAAAGCAGCGGAGACAGCAGCACCAGCAGCCTAGGTGCGCCCAAAAGTGCTGCTTCCATGCTACCCTGATGGGTCCCTGAACCAAAGGCCTTTGTAGTTGTTTTTAGCACGCAATGATAGCCAGACCAAGCCAGTACTGTGTTGCAATGGTGTTGTACGGTGGCAGCTGTTGAGCCCATATAATTCATGTATCTCGCCCATTGCTGTTGCCGTTTGCAGAGCTTGAAGTTTCCCGCCTTGCTCAAGCGCTGCGTCGCATCCAAGCACCCACCAACATCACAGCAGTGGACTACAGCAAGTCACGCGCAAGGTTCTACTCAGGTGCTGGGTAACATTGGGTATACCCTGCGTAGGAGCGCTTGACTACAGCTAGGGAGTAGTGCAAGGCCCGGGGTCTGTCAGAGCAGAAAGCAGAGGGATCAGGATTAAAATGTTGAAAGTGCTGGCTGGGATTTAAAGAACAGAACTAACCAGGGGCCAGGGTGTCAGGGGACTTTGCACCGGCGTAAAACTCCATGCATTAGTGAATGTTATGCTAGCAGGCAGCAATGTCATTGCCACCAATCCAGTAATTGCACACGATGCGGATTCATTATGCACGATTTAGCAACCAATTGCACAGAAACCAAAATTGATGTGTGTTTTGCTGCTGCTGCTGCTGCAGACCTTGACGGCAGCAAACTGCAGTCCTTCCTGGCTGCTGGGCGGCCCGAGTGGTCAGCTGTGCGCTGGATTGTGGTGGATGGTGTGTCGGGGGACGTGCTGCAGGTGAGGCAGTGAGTGAGCAGGTCAGCAGGTCACAGCTTTATGTGGAGTATGCTGATAGCCCGCGCAGCAGCAGCGTGGTGGGCGGAGTGTCAGGGGACGTGCTGCAGGTGAGGCAGTGACGTGGCAGGGCAGCAGAAAGGTATGCTGTGCAGCTGCTGTGGCAATAGGGATGCATTATGCGCAATTTGCGCTCATCAAAAGGGAGCACTTCTAGCTGTGCAGCAGCAACAATGTTCTGTTGTTGCTGCATTCTATCCAGGCATTGTGCACACCTTCGGCTACAGCTTACGCTGCACCTGCTGCACGTCATTGAACAGACCGCGGATTCATTGCCTGCTGCTGCTCCTATGCTGACTCCAACAGACACTTGCTGAGCACTATGACCTGCACCCACTCGCAATTGAGGATGTCATCAACTTCCAGCGCATCAAGTGCATTAGGTGAGGGCGCACTGCCACAGCATGATCGAGGTGGCGCTGCTGCTGCTTACAGCAGCAGATGCAAAGCACGTAATCACAGCGCAACAGCAGGGGCAGGCAGGGACTGCAGAGCCGTAAAGTCAACCGCGTACACTGGTGGGAGGCCATTGCCGGATATGCTCACAAGTGACAAGCTGCTTGGGTTGAGTTGTGTTGGGTTATTGTGGAATGGGGGCACAGACTTTACTGTTGTTTTGGTTGCTGACAGCCGCTGGTGCTGCGGTGCTGCTGCATTTTCTGCTGCCTGCTGCCAGCTACCCTGGCCACATGTATGTAGCGGCACACGTGTGGCAGCTGCAGAAGGTAAAGGGCTTCGCTGCTGCTGCTGCTGCAGCAGCAGCAGGTGCAGGTAGTGAGTTTGACACCCCTGTGCAGCACGCAGTACACACAAGCCCAGTAGCAGCACAGCAGACGCAGCAGCAGCAGCAGCAGCACGGTACAGCAGATGAATGTCGGCTGTATGTAGGGCCTGGCACCTCAGGTGCTGGTTTGAGAGGTAACAACACCAGCCGTCGCCCTGGTACAGCTGACGCGTCACATGGTGCAACAGACGAATTCGCTGCCGATCTTTTGGATACAGAGAGTGACGCATCATCGCTGATAAGCAGCTTAGAGAGTGAGGAGGTAGTTCACGTTGGCAGGCATGAACTTGAGTATGAATCTGACGATGAAGATGAAGACAAGCGCGTGAATGCACGTGAGAAGATGGGAGGGGCGGTGTTTGCAACGCACCCGCACGCGAAGTGGCTTGCAGGATTCAGGGGCAAGGGGGCAGCACAGCAGCAGCAGCAGCAGAAGGAGGTTGCAGTGCGGTTGAATAAGAAGTTACTAGAGAAGCATCAGCAGCTGCAGCAGCAGCAGCAGCAGATCGGTCTAGAGGAAGAGCCGCTGCTTGGAACCGAAATGCCTGCAGAAGCTGCAGCAGCAGCCGGAGATTCAGCTGGCATACAATCAGCTGCAGCAGAGGACAAAGCAGCAGCAGATGATGCAGCAGCAGCAGCAGCAGCAGAGCTAGCTGCTGAACCGAATGCTGGCGACGCAGGGGACACACATTCTGAGCATTGCATGAGGCAGCAGCTGCTAGGCATTGATACAGGGATGGAGGCAGCGACAGGGGCCGGCACGCTGAGTGGGTACTTTGCGGGGTGTGCTGACTGTACGGCATGCGCCAGCAACGTGCGGTTGGTGGTGCCACTGCACAGCTCTGCGTTCAATTACAGGCCTACACGGTCTGTCATGCGGAGGAAGAGGCTGATGATGCAGCAGGTGGGGTTAGGGTTTAGGGTTAGATGCGTGGTGAGTTGTTTGACCAGCTGGTGTGATGGATTGGGGATGTGGGATGGTGAAGTTCTCACACTGCGCCATGCACAGCTAGCGCCAATGATGCAGCAGGTGGGGTTGGGACATACTGGTGCTGCTGGCTTGTTTTGTTGGGGATGTGGGGACGGGGAACTTCGTTCACTGCAACATGCACAGCGACTGGGATGTTGATGCAGCAGGTGGGGTTGGGCCAGATGCGTGGCGCGTTGGTTAATCGATTGGGGATGTGTAGGGTGAGGTTCATATACTGCAGCGTGCACAGCGACTGGGATGGTGGTTCAGCAGTATGGCTTTGCATCCGCAACTCCTGCCAAGCAAAGCAGCAGATGTTCATTCGCTGCACTTGTGTGCAATGTTGTGCATGCGGTATGCTGTGTTGGACATAGCAGTTATCAGTGGGTGAAGAGCTTCTGAACAGCTGCCCATGGTTGTGTGCTGCTGTTTGTGGCTTGGCAGGTGTCCAAGTTTCTGCACTGCAACTGTGTGCAATCGCATGAATGCTGTGTTGGACATAGCAGTTATCAATGTGAAGAGCTTCTGACGCCTGCCCATGTGTCTGCTGCTGTCGGCTTGGCAGGTGTCCATGTTCCTTCACTCCACTGGTGTGCTGATCACCATCTTCCCTGGCAGGGCAGCAGGAGGAGGGTCAGCAGCAGCAAAGGTAATGAGTTTGCCACACTCAACTCAAGTGATGCAGCATCCACAGGCAGTGCTGCAGGCAGAGTTGCCTGTTGGTACTTGGCACAGCTGTCAGTTTCTGTTGTTTTGCACGCGAGGGCCGCAACTAGGTCATGTTGGCTCAGAAAACGTACCAGCAGTTGTGATGCTGACATGCTATCTGCGTTTCCGTTGTTGCTGCTGCTATTGCTGTTGAATGGCTGCTGCTGCTGCTGCTGCTGCTGCTGCAGATTGCTGGCCCCATCATGCGCGGCATCAGGGGCATGAGCTCACTGCTGCTGGAGAGTGAAGACGCGGGCTTCCTGCTGCAGGTGAGGCCGGCGGTTGTTGCTGGGTGGTCCGCTCCAACTGCTGCTGCTGCTGCTGCTGCTGCAGAGTAAAGACGCAGGCTTCCTGCTGCGCTGACTACTGCAACTATGCTGACGGCATCATTGGCAGGTGAGCGGCAACTGCTGCAGGACCGGGGACAACTACTGCTGCTGCAGGCGCTGCTGCGCTTCTGCATGCCGTACAGCCCACCTGCCTCAAGACATTCCAGCGCACCTGATTACAAACATCAACGGCATCGACAAAACCATTATGCTGCCGTCGCTGTTTATGCTGCTTCTGCAGGCGCTGCTGCGCTCCTGCATGTCGTACAGCCTGCCTGCTTTCAGCACAGGCATCACAGGCATCCATATCCATTTGTCTTGCTGCTGCTGCTGCTGCTGCTTCTGCAGGGGCTGCTGCGCTCCTGCATGTCGTACAGCCTGCCTGCTTTCAGGTAGAACAGGCATCACAGGCAGTTGTGCTATTTCTTGCTGCTGTGGCTGCTGCTGCTGCTGCTACGTCAGGCGCTGCTGCGCTCGTGCATGTCGTACAGCCTGCCTGTGTTTGGCCGGCTGGCTGACGTGCTGTCGCGGCTGGATGCTCGCGTGCTGGAGGGCCGGGCGCACATGAAGCTCACAAGGCGGCTGCACGTGCTGCTCATAGACCTCAGCATACTGGCCCGCAGGTGCGTTGAGATATGCCGGTGCAGTAGTGCTGGTAGTGCAGCTTGCGGTTTGCTGCATGCTGCGCCGTTGTGCTTCAGCACCATACAGATTGCACAGATGGTATAAAGCTGGCAGAAGGGCTGGTTGTGTCACGCGGCGGCTGCACGTGCTGCTCTTAGACCTCAGCATACCGGCGTGCAGGTGCGTTGGATATTGTCATGTTTGTTAGTACCATACAGTTGGTGTGAAGCTGGCAGAAGGGCTGGTTGTGTCACTTGGCGGTTGCATGTGCTGCTCATTGACCTCAGCATTCTGACGCGCAGGTCCGTGGGGCTATGCTGGTGGTTGTTGTATTGAGCAGTGCTGGCAGTGCAGTTTGCGGTTTGCTGCATGCTGCGCCGTTGTTGGTACCATACATTTGGTGAAGCTGTCAGAAGGCGGACATGAAGCTTACAAGGCGGCTGCACGTGCTGCTCATAGACCTCAGCATCCTGGCGCGCAGGTGCGTTGATATGTATTGGGGGCCAACATGTCCGGCGGGACGTTAAACACGTGGCGCAGTGGTGATGACGGACGAACAGTGGCCGAAAGGTTGCAGGTTCGATTCTGAGCTTAAGCAGTATGTCTCTGGACTCAGGGATACAGTCGGCGAAAGCCGAAGGAAGGATGCTGCTAATGTCCTCACGACTCTCCGCAGGACTCCGTTGATTGCTGGCTATATACACACCGGCCCTGCTAGGTATGCAGTCCACCGTATGGGGTGATTCCCACATGCTGCCTAGGAAGGGGTGTAAGGGTCTGGGTGTTCTACCTTACACCGAAAATAGAGAGAATAATCAGTCTGCTTTCCGCCTCCCCAGTGGGTGAGGCGCGGTTGCCGATGCCGAAAGGTATGGCTTACAAGGATTGATTATTATTATTATTATGTATTGGGGGCCAACATATTGAGCAGTGCTGGCAGAGCTGTGCTGGCAGTGCAGCTTGCGGTTAGCTGCATGCTGCTCATTGACCTCAGCATACTGGCACGCAGGTCTGTGGGGCTATGCTGGTGGGGTGTTGTATTGAGCAGTGCTGGCAGTGCAGCTTGCGGTTTGCTGCATGCTGCGCCGTTGTTTGTTGTTTTGAAGCTGGCAGAAGGGTCGGTTTTGGGGTGCGTGGGCCATAGCGTATTGGGAGGTGCGTTGATGCGTAGCTACTATAGTATAGTTGATGGTCGGCCATGTTCACCGGCAACAGCTTGTGCCATGAAAGGGTATTCAGATAGCACATAGGAGCCCAGCAGCGGAACATGCAGCTGCAGCTTCCAGCCCATGGAGGCGCTGCTGCAGCACATAAAACCAAACAAACTTCTGAACGGCATGTCACACATAGCTATAGCCAGTCACAACATCAGCTTTAAGTTTAACCCTTTACTTATCGGGGTATTCATATGAATACCAGCCCCAAAATGGTTTATTGGGGCCTCTGCTGCACACAGCAAGCCTCAAGCCTGGACCCTGGGTGGGTTGACTACCCACCCCAGGCCCCATCAGGCCCTGGCCGGCTAGGCGGTATAGATCACTCCTGCATGCTACATGGCCCCCTCTCTACTGCAGTGCTTGTATTGCTGGTGCGAATGTGGGAGGACACGTTTGCGCCTGTCCCGCCGAACTGTATCTGTACTGTAGGGAACACCATCGAAGTTGGTGCATCTAGGCGGTTGCTAATGCTGCTCTGTTATACATTCTACTGTCTCTGAGGCCCCGAAGGCGTCGGAAAGATAACTGTGTTCTCAATTGGCTAGCACGTGCTCAACACATCACTTTGGGTCCAGAAAAGATAAAAGCGTGCAATCTATAGGCTACTTGCTAGATGATTCGCACGGGGAAGCCCGGCACTGGAGGGGGTTGGTGCTGTGGTTATGATCGCAAGCATCGGCCCCAAGAACAACCTGCAGCCACTTGAAGTATGTCTAAATTACTGTAACAGGCATATTCTGACGTTTCGGGATTATCTGGGGCCGATGCCCCTGCCAAGCAAGGATCACGCCTGTGGGCCAGTGCAACGCCCTGGCCAGCATCGCAGCTTAGAATTAGCTTTTTAATTCAATTTAATACAAGTATTGAGCCTCGATACAACACCAGTCACCGCTGATGGTCCGCAGTTCCTGGCAGGCGTATTGCCGCAAGGCTCTGCACACAATCGAGGGTACTTAACAGTGAGCACGGCGGCCGAAAGAAGTCTAAATAGGTTAATGAAATCATACGATATTATGCAGCGGCTGCCGGTGCGTCCAGGTAAACTTCGGGTGACCCCCTTGTTGGAACTGCAGTACTGCTGCCGGTGCCCTGCGACACGCGACGGTGCTCGAGGTGTTGATGTCCAAACCTTAATGTAAAATGTTCAAACAATGTATCGCGGGCCGCAGTCCAGCAGGTGATAGCATATGCAAGACATCAACCACCCACTCTACAGCAACCCTAGGTTTTGACAGGGTTTACCAACATGCCCATCCCTAAACCCTAGACAGCCGCATATCCACGCATGATGTGTCCTAATGCTGCACCTCACAAAGTTTGGCAGGCATCAGAGGCCTACAGCCTGAGAAATTGCAGTTTAGGTGCTTTCAGGCTAGGCAATTAGTCAGTGCTGCTGGTAAGTAAAGGGTTAATGCCATTTGCTGCTGCAGCTTCCAGCCAATGGAGTCGCTGCTGCAGGCGCTGGCCACCTCCAGCAGCAGCATCTACCACATCGGACAAGGCCTGACAGCTGCTGCCAATCGCACACTGCGCGGCAGCAGCAGCAGCAGCAGCAGTAGTAGCAGCAGCAGCAGTGATAGTGATGCGCATGATAGAGGTTTGGTAGACGCCAGGAGTGGCAGCAGCAGCCGCAGCAATGGGCTGCGTAGGCGGGGTTCAGGGCCCAGCAATGCACCACACGGCTGTGCAGCACCTGGCAGAGCTGCTACTGCTGAGGCTGGACCTGCTGGTCATCAACCACACAGCAGGCCTCAGCAGCAGCAGCAGCAGCAGAGTGCGCAGCCCCTGCAGCAGCACCAGCAACAGCAGGAACTGCCACAGCAGCATCACCAGAGTGGGCAGCCGCCGCAGCAGCAGCACAGTGGGCTGCAACAGCAGCACCATTGGCAGCATTGGCAGCAGGAAGCACCTACAGGCCAGCGGGCTAGGCACGCAAGCAGCAGGCCGTGCAACAGCAAAGGCAGCAAGCACAGCAAGCACAGCAGCAGCAGCAGCAGCCGCAGCAGCGGCGGTGACGACCCTGTGATCCTCAGTGGGCTGGCAGCAACCTACCTAGAGGACCTGCTCGATCAGGTGGGCTGAGTGTCACTACAAACCCTACCTTGAGCCTTTTTCAAAGGTAGCTATAACCCCCAAACCCTGGACCCTGTATACACGTAGGGTTTTGGGGTAGGGAAGATGTGGGCCCTCCATAGGCTATCAGCCTATACAGCAGACGAGCTGCCTTACAACCGCTGGTTCTGTCTGTGCTGATCTGCTGCACTGCAGGCTGTTGCTGTGACTGGCGATTTGTCAGCCATGACCGACCACGTGGCCAGCACTTGCTAAAAGCTCGAGACCATCTATCAGTCATGCTGTATCAATAAACAGTTGAATCTCAAGTCTTCTTGTGTCAAAGAACAGATTTAGACGGATGTTGTGTATGGCATTTTCTGCTGCAGGCTGTTGCTGTGACTGTGACTGGCGACCTGTCAGCCATGACCGGCCACACTATGATCACGCTGCTATTTAGACTTCTTCATTGGTGTACTGCTGGTGTACTGCTTTGAGGAACGTTGCTGTGACTGGTGACCTGTCAGCCAAGACTAATCATGCGCCAACCCTGCTGCAATCTACAGACAACTCCACCAGTAACGCTGCTCCTGAAAACCTCAGAACCTCAATCCTTTTTGTGTAATACTCCCTGCTGCAGGCTGTTGCTGTGACCGGCGACCTGTCAGCCACGACCGACCATGCGGCAACTCCTGCTACAAACTCCAAACCATCCTCCAGTCACGCTGCTTTTGTCAAAGAGTAGCCTATGATCTCATGTCTTTCTATGGTATTCCCTGGAGCAGGCTGTCGCTGTGACTGGTGACCTGTGACCTGTGCTGCATCAACATAGCTACTGAGGCTCTTGTTCTGGTGACTTGGTGTACTGCTTTCCAGGCTGTTGCTGTGACTGGCGACCTGTCAGCCATGACTGACCATGCAGCAACTCCTGCTACCATTTCGACACCATCTACCAGGCATCAGCCGTTTTGTGAAGCATCTAAATCATGATTCTTTTGTATGCTCACCTAACCCTACTGTCTGGCGCAGGCTGTCGCTGTGACTGGCGACCTGTCAGCCATGACCGACCATGTGGCGCACCTGAACGAGCTGGTGGTGACGACCGTGGGCCACGCCAACAACAACGCAAACCTCACGCTGGCACTGCTGGGGACAGTCTTCCTGCCGCTGACGTGGATCGCAGGTGTGTTGTGGATCAGGGATTAGGCGTGGGGTTTAGGGTTGATGTAGTTACATATGTAGGTGCTGCATCTGCACGCTCAAGTTCATGCCCATCACAGCATGCCTGGTATGCTGTCGTGCCTCACGCTGGCACTGCTGGGAACAGTCTTCCTGCCACTGACGTGGATCGCAGGTGTGTGAGGTTCAGGGTTTAGGTTTGGAGTTTAGGATTGATGTAGTTGCACATGTAGGTGCTGCAGCTGCACGCTCAGGTAGATGCCTATCACCGCGTGCCTGGTATGCATACCAGCATATGCTGCCGTACCTCTCGCTGGCGCTGCTGGGGACAGTCGTCCTGCCACTGACATGGATCGTAGGTGTGGCGTACATCTTACACGCGTGTGCCTCAACTGGTTGGCTACATGCAGCTGCGTGCATGGGTTTTAGGTGTTGGCAGTGTTTTGAAAGTTTCACTGTAAGCATGTGGGGCAGTGCAGGGTGCAGTTTGACGTGTAGGTGCTGCACCTGCATGATCACAGAGATGCCTGTGGTGGCAAGTCTGGTATGCTGTCGTCAGCGCTGCTGCAACTAAGACGCTGCTGCTGCCTGCTCTGCTCTGGCTATTGCTGTGTGGTGCGGCGTCATTGCCAGGCATCTACGGCATGAAGTGAGTACCTGGCAGCGCTCAGCACTGCACACGGCATGCATGTCAAATCAAGCTGCAAGGAGTCTGCAAGCATCGGCATGCACGGCTGATTCCATTTAGTCAACAGCACACCACATGGCCGCACTTATATCTGTGCTGCATCTGCTTGAAGCACATTTATCTGCAACAAGTCAGCTTGTCTATGCAGCCAATCCGCCTGTGTGTTTTGCCTGCGCTGATGGTATCTGACACATTGCTGCCTTCCTTCATGTCCTGCTACTGCGGGCGCTGCTGCTGCCACCGCTGCTGCTGCTGCCGCCGCTGCTGTCGCCGTTGCTGCTGCCGCCACGCCACCCCGTGTCGCGTCAGCTTTGACGACCTGCCTGAGCTGCACTGGAAGTTTGGCTACGCCTACTTCTACCTGCTCAGCATTGGCGTTGTGGCGCTGGCGCTGCTGCTGATGGTGTACATGCGGCTGATCAAGGTGCGGCGCTGCTGCGTGCATTTGTCCTTGAGCGGGGGTAACACTGCATTCTGTGCATTCTGACGAATGGTGCATGTGCACGGCCCAGCAAAGGCAGTATGCATGGCCATGACGACAGCAGCCAGCGGCGCTCATGGCTGTACTACAGCCATGATGCGGCTCACCTATTGAGCAGCTGCGGGTACAATTGCATTGCTTGGAGTACCAGTGTTGTGAACAGCAGCAGCGCAGTGGTGTGCATTACCTGGCACCCTGCCAGACTTGTTGGCGACCCTTCACGTCACCAGCTGCAGGCAGAGAGGCAACCTGACCTTCACTGCTGCTGCTGCTGCTGCTGCTGGTACCTGCTGTTGATGTGTCCTGCCTTAGGTGAAGGAGCCTGCCTGGATGCGCAACGTGCGGCACGCGCTGAGGCGCGTCAAGCCCAGGCTGCTGCCAGGCAAGCACGCGCATGGCCTGCACTTCAAGCTGGGGAGCACTGCAACAGCAGCGGGGCGCCGCAAGAAGTTCAGTTGAGAGGAAGCAGTAGCACGAGAGCCAGAACGGCTTTCGTCCCAAGCGCAGCTGTGCTGACCACCAGAGTGTGCTCAGTGAGGTGTTGGGTGGGAGGAAAGCTGAGGGGAAGGATTCTTATGTGCTGTTTGTTGACACCTATAAGGCTTTCCCAACAGTGTGGCTTGATGGGCTCTTTCAAAAGCTGTGGGACAAGGGTGTGCGTGGAAAGATGTTCCGTGTACTCTACAACTTGTATCAGGGTGCACGCCGTGTGGTGTCTCACGAAGGTCATGTCACTGAGAGCTTCACATGTGACCTTGGTTTGCATGAGGGCGATGTTATTTCCCCACACTGTACCTGTACTTCATTGATGATCTGCTGCATGAGGTGCATGCAAAGCACCCTGGAATCACCCTTATGGGCCCTTGTGACGAACCTGCTGGTCGGGTTGTGGCAGCCATGCAGGCTGATGACTTTGTTGCTGTGTGCGGATCTCTGGCTGAGGTTCAGGCTGTGGCTGCAACAGTTTATGAATACAGTTGTAGTGGCGGTTCAAGCTGAATAGCTTGAAGTCTGCTGTCATGCATGTCTCACCAGCTAGACAGCCCAGCCAGTTGGCTGATTCTGGCATCGTTTGGAATGGTGTGCCTGTGCCTGTTGTATCAGAGTACTGCTACCTTGGCCTATGGTTCAACAATGCCTGCAACTGGAATACGCACTTTGAGAAGATGTTGGCAAAAGTGCATCGTGTGAAGGGTGGGCTCATGCCAGTTTGGAAGAGCTGGCTCATCAGCGTGGAAGTAAAGCGTATCATTCTGCTTACATGCGTTCGCCCGATTGTTGAATATGGCAGTGAGGTCTGGTTTCCGTCAACTGCAAGGCAACTGCAATAGATTGACAAAGTGCAGACTGACATCATCAAGTGCTCAATGCGTTGTGGCAAGGAGCGCCCTTGCACTTCACTTGTTCTGGCTGAATGGGGTGTGAAGCCATTGCACATGTGGCTTCATCAGAGGGCGATGGAGTATTACTTTAGGGTCCAGCGTATGCAGAATTCGCGTTTGCCACGTCAGGTTTTCTCCGCTGAGTGGAAGCGCCCTAGTGGTGCTGTTGCGGTGACACCTTGGCATAAGTATGTGCAGAGTTTGCTTTGCAAGTATGGTGTGGATGTTGAGGCGGCGGCTGATCGAGCTAATGCGTGCAAGAATCACATCAGCCGTCAGGTCAGGAAGCTGCATGCAGACACAATTGTTTGTGAATCACTGCAGCACTCTACTTTGAGCCGTTACATCACGCATGTGCACCCTACACATGCTGATGCCATGCGTTTTAAAAGGGCTAGGCCCTTTTTGTGTTCTGGTGCGCCAACGCGTGGTATTGAGTTGCTGATGCGCGTTCGAATGGGCTGTCTTTGCGTGCATGAGCGTACCAGTCGTTATGGTGGCAGCAGAGCTGATTCTAACACAGCATGTCCTGCTTGTGGTCAGGGTGTTGAGTCTTTGTCACATCTGATGTTTGATTGTCCCTCTACTTCTGCTCAGAGGGATACTATGCTTGATGAAATTCGGTCTGTTTTGCGTGATGTTGCTGGCGGCGCTGAAAAATTGCGCAATGTGTTGTCGTTGACTGATGCATCCACCAAGTTGTTGCGTTTTGTTTCTGATGATATTTGGGGTAGTAGGGGGGTGTGCCGAGTGATATCTAGGAGCATTGCTGAGTATCTTGTCCAAGCTTGGGATGTGCGTAATAATTGCAAACACAATGGAGCAGTGCTCCCTCTTTCTTCCGCTCCTGAGGGGCGCGGGGCCGATGGCGTTGATGCTATGGCTTAAAGGGTAACATGATGATGATGATGATGAGTCAGCCGTGCATGCATGCTGCTGTTGCTCCTTGACGCCTGCTGCTGCTTGTAGTTGTTTTTTGCTACTATGCTTTTTTGTTTGTAGATGTCAAGATACTGTGAAAATTTGCCACAGGATGGTTTACCGACGCTGGGTTTTAAGATGCCAGGACAACGCTGAGGCCTTCAAGAGGGGCGGCAGGACCAGATTCTCTGGGGCACCAGCCCATGACGAACCCCCTGCCGCTGCCTTTTCTACTTCTGCCTCAGGTCATTATTCAAGATATCGAATTGCGTGCATGGGCAGCCCTCTACTTGATGCTCCCTGGACGCAGAAGGGTTGGTGCCCCGGAAGCTCCTGGATCTGGACAGCTATGATCTACTTGTTCAGCATTGACAGTCAGCGGCGCATTACAGTGGGTCAGGCCAGCCTTGCTTGCGTGCGCAGCCTTGCGTGAGTGAGCAGCCTTGCATGCAGGGGAAGGGTGTCACTGCATGCCTTGCTGCTTGGTGCTGCTATTACTTTTACTGCGGGGCACACGGGTGAAGCAACTGGCGGGACCCGCCCGGGGCCCGACCACCAGTTGTTGATATTCCTGCTGTGCTGAAATCTCCTCTGCGCCTACAGGTGGTGACACGGTGATGCTCTACATGCTGGACGGCTTGCTTACATGGACAGCCCACTCGGAGCACCAGGAGGTCTGGGCGGGTCCCTCCTGGTCCAGCTATGCATTGCAGGTGCGCAGCTTGCTCTACATGGGTTCCGTCTAAATCCGCTCTTTGACACTCAGTAACGAGTACCTGCAGCAAGTTGCTTGCTGCTCCGCAGCCCGCCAACACACTTCAACCCCACCTCACCAAGCAGCCTGCTGATTCCAGTCGCATCCTATTACTCAAACAGCAGCGCATGCGAGAGCCGCACAAATGCCGCCAGCCCCACTACCACAGCCACCTCAGCTGAGCCCTCAACCCTAAACAGCCAGGCCAGACCCACAGGGGGCCACGCAGTGGGATCGTAGCCTGACGGCCCCCAGGGGTTGCAACGCAGCAGGCGCCAGGCGGTTAGCACTGTGCCCTTTGCCACACCATATGCCCTGCACAGATAGCGGCAGGTGCAGCAGGTGCAGCAGAGACCAGGGCAAGAAGAAAGTGCAGAAAGAAAATCGTGCGAGTGACAACCATGTACCATATGCCCTGCACCGATAGCAGCAGGTGCAGCAGGTGCAGCACAGACAAAAGCAACTTGCTTGAAGGATGTGCAGCAAACCTTTGAGCAAATGACAACCATGTACGTGCAGCGGAGCCCACCAGGCTATGTACTGGTCTGGGACAGCAATGCTGGACTGCAACGTTCTAAAACGTGCTAGGCACACGCGTGCACCAGTCTCCGTCGTTGCAGCACTGTTACTGACTCGTGTTGCCGCATGGAGACAGCAATGAAAGCACACACTACCTCGCTGGAGCTGCCTCCCTGCATGCACAACGACAGATACCTCCTGCCATACCAACATGCACACACAACGTTCTGTGCAGTACTGTCCGGCTGCCTGTAGCTGTCATGCTGTGCTGGCTGCATGTCACCTGCCAGGTTGTGCTTGCAATACCTGCAGACACGAGTCGCACAACGCTATGGTATGTCTAGCATTCTTGTTGCTTGCTCACCTGTAACTGTCCATGCTGTGCTGGCTGCATGTTGGCAGGAAGCGGCATTTGGAAAAAACATTCCCATTCTGCAACTGGCTACAGCTATGGTGGAGTACAGACTGTTGTAGGTTTTGTTCCTGCATCATGATGTGACATCAAGAAGCTCACCTGTAACTGTCCATGCTGTACTGGCTGCATGTTGGCAGGAAGCGACAGGTTGAGGCCATGTTGGGGCTCAGAGCGCCCTTGTACCAGCGCAACATAGCCAGCGCAGCACGCACACCAGGGCTGTCTTGGCTGTCGCCGTCCTGCGGCTGCTGCTGTTGACTGCTGTCCGAGCTGCTGCTGCTGCTACTGCTGCTGGGTTGTTCGCTGGGCGAATTACTGGCTGTGGCTTCTCCCAGCAAATCAGCTAGCGGAGGCATGTCTGTTACCGCTGGCATGCCAATGGGACTGCTGCTGCTGCTATTGAAGTCGTCATCACTGTTGCTGTTGATTGCGGCATGCGGACTGCCGTCACGCTGTATGCTGTACACACTAGTGAATTGCGGACTGACAGCTCCCAGTGCAATGCTAGTGCTGCTACCGCTGCTGCTGCTGCTGCTGGCTGCTGCCCATGCTGGCTGCCAGGATCTGGCAGTTGCGGTTGATTGCAGCTCCTGCTGTTGCAGCACAGGCAGGTCTGCCAAAGCACACCTTGACTGCTGTTGCTGCAGAAAAGGTAGGAGAGAAAGGTGACAGTGGAGCAGCAGCCAGCACAGATTTTATAGGCTGTCCTCTCTGCAAGCACTGCCTTCACCTAACCACCGGCCTGAAACAAACAGAATGGCTGCTGGAGATGGCTGCCAGTGGAGATAGCATAACCGCCCCCAGTGTGTGTCACAGCACAGATAGCTGTGCTGACATCAGCGATGAGCATGTCACCTGCACGCAAGCACTCATGCATGGGTTCTGACGCTGCTGCAAAAAGCTCTACTGCCATCGCCTCAGGCCGTCAGGCTGGCGTGCTGCATGCACTGCACGGACGCACTTGTGGCTGGCACACCTGGAGTCTTGGAAGCTTGAATAGCTGTTGGGCCGCACACTGCAGGCAATTGGTGGTAACCTTGCTGCTGCCATGGCGTGAAGCGGGGTGTCTCAACTTGACAGAAGGGACAGCCTTGCCACCTGTTAAACCAAGCTGCATGCTTTTACTAGGTGCTGGTGCAGGAGCTGCAGGACACAACATGTGTGTTTTCAGCGTAAGCAGGAGCCGGCTGAGCCCCTTGGTGCTTTCTGCTGGTGTCGAGAGGAGCAGCAGTGTAGGGCACAGGTGGAAACGAACTGAAAGGACCCACAAGACGGCCACGAGCGACACAAAAAGATCGTGACAGGATAAATAGCCAACGAAACAGCCTCGCCCGACTCGACATCTGCAAACAACCCTCATGACAGTGTGACAGGCAGACGTTGATCGCACGCGCCATGCGTGCCAATCAGCCACGCACGCCGACAGCTTAAGTGTACTCTGTAGCATTGCTCTCGGTTATCGGCCTGCATGCACTGAGCACAGTGCCACGTATGCAGCAGAATGGGTTAGGCGTGCCAGCAAGCTCAAAGCACCTGTTCTGAAGCTTCGATCGTGAATCTCGTCTAGCCGATGAAGCTGGCCCGTCCAGCAGGGCCATCCCTTCGCCCTAGCCTCAGCACTGCAATAACGCCTCCCCACTGTGCCAGGAGGCGAGTTCGTGCTCGGTTGTCGCACTATAGCGCGTTTTACTACGATGTGCAGCACTTGGACTTCGGCAACCCGCCGCTAACGCCTGCAGAGGCCACTCAACACCTGGACCACCTTGTGCGAGGTGAGCAGTGCACCTGAGGCTTTTGGGGCAGTCAGCATGCCCGCACCGCACGTGTATGTAGTCTGGTTTGCATCTTTATTGCCTGTGTGCTCTTGCAGGGGCAACTGGAGCCTTTGGGCCGCTGTATTTTGCCACGTTCTGCGCGCTGTCTGTGACGCTTGGCGCGCTGCTGTACAACCTGACTGGTGTGCTCAATGAATACTTTGAGATTCAGCAGCGGCTCACCAGCAAGCCCGAGGTAGGTCGTATTGTCGGCAAATGAGCAGCAGAGCGCTCCCAGCAGTGATGCAAGCAGCGTTGGCACAAATCTGCACCCACCAATCAGAGCTGGGACGCAGCCAGAGAGTGTGTGGCAGTAGCAGCTGTCTATGTTTCCGACGCACAGAGCAGTGTTGACACATTTCTGCAGTTGTCTTCAACAGGAACAGTGGCACTGGCATGTGCCGTGCACGAATGCACTGCATGTTGCCTGTTGCTGCTGACCCTCGGAGGTGCAGCTGTGTGCACAGCCTGCAAACCCGCTCAACAAGCAGCGACCGATCAGCAATAGCACGACACCAGTCAACCGCAGCATGCCGTCAAGATTTTCTCCTGTAAGCACTGCTCCTACAACTGGGATGCATCTTCATCTTGGCTGTGTATGCTTGCTCCCTCACAACTGCACGCTCTCCATTATGTTCTGCTTGCAGGAACGACCGCTGCTATATGGCGTGGACGTCAGCCGCAGCAGCATGTTCAAGCAGCCCCGCGTGCGCGCAGCAGTGGAGTTTGCAGCAGCAGCACATGCAGGCCAGAAGCGCAAGACAGGCGAGCCCTATGTCAGCCACTGCATTGAGACAGCGCTGATCGTGGAAGCAAACTTGCCGCACTGGCGGCATGACAGCAGGTACGATGCTTGCAGGACAGCATTGCTGCAGTCGTTGAAAGCTCAGATGTGGTGAGCTTTTTGCGTTATGCATGTGCACAATGTGTGGATGCATGCAGCGGGTGCTCCAGGTGTAGTTGCAACAGGAAAGCTTGGCATATGGCGTTGCGCATCTGTGGCCTTGCATGACCTTGCAGGAGCTTGACAGCAGCTTGTGTTAACGGACAGCAGATGGACGCACGTGCAGCAGGTAGCGTTGATCGACAACAGATGGAGACACAATGCAGCAATGAGTGTTGTGGGACAGCAGATGGACACAAATGCAGCAATTAGTGTTGTGGGACAGCAGATGGACACAAATGCAGCAATTAGTGTTGTTCGGCACCAGATGGGCACACAGCAGCTAGTGTTGTTATCAAACAGCAGAAAGACACAGAACGCAGCAGCTAGTGTTGTCACACAGCAGATGAAACACACACAATGCGAGTGAGCAGCAATGCATTGCCTTACTGTACTGCAGGCACGAGACAGCTTCCTGTGTACATGAATTACAGATTCAAAACAAAAACAGTCTGAACTGTACTCCACATTAGCTGTAGCCAGTCGCACAACTTCATTGCCCTTCAAACTGTCATTGAGCAGTATTGCACTGCCTTCCTGTTCTGCAGGCACGAGACAGCTGTCATTGCAGCGCTGCTGCATGATGTGCTGGATGACACGCCGACCACACCCGAGCAGATCACGGGTGCCTTTGGCCCTGCTGTGTCAGCAATGGTGGTCAAGGTGTCGAAGCTGTCACAGGTCAACCAGATGCTGCGCAGGGACAAGCGCAAGGTGCGCAGCAGATAGCACACAATGCAGCAGATAGACACACACACAATGCGCAGGGACAAGCGCAAGGTGCGCAGCAGATAGCACACAAACCAGCAGCTGGAGTTGACGGGCAGCAGTTAGACACACACAATACGCAGAGATACACGCAAGGTGCACGTTGCAGCAGCGCACCCGTCTCAAACTGCAGTTGCGCAGTTGTTTCTGCGCCTCAACAGTGTGCTGTGGTACGCGTGGCACTTCTACTCTGCAGTGGCAGCAGCAACAGCCGTAAGGCATACTCTGCACTGGCTGCTCTTGATGCTGCCGCTGTTTTCTGCTACTCAGGGTGTGGTGAGTCGCAATGCCATACACAGCACTGACGAGACGATGCACGGTGCTGTACCTCAGTTCCGATTGTACACTGTCTGCACCTTCTGCCTTCTTTGCTGTGTGCAGGGCGTGGTGAGCGGCGATGCCAGCTACTGGCAGTCGCACTGGCGGCGCTGACAACACAACTGACGGCACTGAACCTCCTAATCGTGCTGCCCCACTGCCTGTTTGCACCTTCTGCCTACTTTGCTGTGTGCAGGGCGTGGTGAGCGGCGATGCCAGATACTGGCAGTCGCAGTGGCAGCGTCTGAAGCGCATGATGTTTGAGGCAGTGGTGGAGGAGCCGCTTGTTATTCTGGTCAAACTTGCTGACCGGCTGCACAACATGCGCACGGTGTACGCGCTGGCGCCAGCAAAGCAGCAGGCTGTTGCGGAAGAGACGCTGGCTGTGTGGTGCAGCATGGCTGGGTCACTGGGCTGGCATGGCTTGAAGGTGCGTTCAAGATATCACATCGTGACGCGTGTGAGACTGCAGGATTTTGGCGGTTGTCCTGGGCGGATGGGGTGGGGGTGCATGTGTTGCACAGGAGACGCTGGCGGTGTGGTGCAGCATGACTGGGTCACTGGGCTGGCATGGCTTGAAGGTGCGTTTAGGTTAAGTAAGTGCTTGCAACGTTGCTGATACTGTAGAGGTTTTGGCGATTGAGGGGGGGGTAAAAGTGTGTGTGGCGGAGGAGACGCTGGCTGTGTGGTGCAGCATGGCTGGGTCACTGGGCTGGCATGGCCTCAAGGTGCGTATCAAGTACTACTGTTGAACAGCTACATCGTACTGTTCCTATTGCTGCAGGGGTCTTGGCAATCACAAGGGCCGAGTGGTGGGCGTGTTTTTGTTTCGCAGGGTTGAGGGTGGCGGTGTGGTGCAGCATGGATGAGTAATCATCTGGCATGGCCTCAAGGTGCGTTGGAGCGGCGTTGGGGTGGTGGTTGGGGGATGTAAAGGGTCATGAAGATGTTTGTGTTGCAGAGGAGACGTTGGCGGTGTGGTGCAGCACGGGCCGTTGGGCTAGCCTACACCGTGACGAGTTATACACTTGCCTGGTCGCACAGTTCAGCAATCTTGAAGCGTACCGTTCCCGCCAGACCAGGACTGGCATGGCGGACAGGTATGCTGCAGCACTGCATAACTGTGCGAACGTGGAAGCGTACACCTCTGCGGGTGTAGCAGTGCAGGTCAGCAGGTTATTGCTGAGTTGTTACAGAGGGTCGTACCTAGCAGTATGGGCACTGCGTTTCTGCAACTGCCACGTGCTCTGTCTGTGACTGCGGCCCATGGCCAGACACCACACACACTTACCCTTGAGTCAACCTGGCACCACCTCTGCACTGCTGTAACCATATACCAACCGCTACTGTCTGTGCTTTTAACGTGTTGTGCGCAGAGTGAGATGGAGGACCTCTGCTTTGCAGTCACAGACACCGCCACCTTCTGCTCACGGCTGCTGTCTGTGCTTCTGACGTGTTTGTTTGTGCGCAGAGTGAGATAGAGGACCTGTGCTTTGCAGTCACAGACACCGCCGCCTTCTGCTCACGGCTGCTGTCTGTGCTTCTGATGTGTTTGTTTGTGCGCAGAGTGAGATGGAGGACCTGTGCTTTGCAGTCACAGACACCGCCACCTTCTTCTCACGGCTGCTGTCTGCGCTTCTGACGTGTCCGTTTGTGCGCAGAGTGAGATGGAGGACCTGTGCTTTGCAGTCACAGACACCGCCACCTTCTTCTCACGGCTGCTGTCTGCGCTTCTGACGTGTTTGTTTGTGCGCAGAGTGAGATGGAGGACCTGTGCTTTGCAGTCACAGACACCGCCACCTTCTTCTCACGGCTGCTGTCTGCGCTTCTGACGTGTCCGTTTGTGCGCAGAGTGAGATGGAGGACCTGTGCTTTGCAGTCACAGACACCGCCATGTTCTGCTCTCTAAGGCAGCAGCTCGACAAGCTTTGGAGCAGCCCACCGCCCCCTCGCAGCCGCCGCAGAGTGCGCAGCAGCCCCCGGCAGCAGCAGCTGCGCGCACTTGCACAGCAGCAGCAGGAGCTGGCAGCAGCTCGTGCGTGGGCATGGGAGGAGAATGTGGGGCAGGGCTTGAGGGATCTGCGAAGCCTGCTTGCGTTTGTGCGGCGTCCGCTGCTGCTGAAGGCGCCAGCAGCTGAGGCGGCGGCGACTGTTTCGGGTAGTGCTGCTGAGGATGGCAGCCGGCCAGAACAGCAGCAGCAGCAGGATGGTGATGCTGCAAGTGTTGGGTCAGCTAGCAGCGGCAGTACCCTGTATCCTGCTGTCCAGCAGCAGCAGCAGCGCAGCACGGGGTTGGACCTGCTGTCGCGCGTATGGCAGCAGAACAGTGCAGCAACACCGCTGCTGCCTGCACCGCCAGAAGGTGATGTAGAGGAGCCTCAGCGAGCAGCAGGTGGCGATTGGGGCGTCACTGATGCAGCTCTTAGCTTGAGGACACTCCTAGGCAGTAGCAGATGGGCTGCAGGCCTACAGCAACCTCCACAGCAGGATACCACAGCTGGCCCCGCAGCCGCAGCAAGTGCACCGCAGCAGCAGCAGCAGCAGAAGCAGAAGGGTCCGCAGCAGCTGACGGCGCAGCAGCAGCAGCTGCTGAGCGTGCTGTCGACGGTTGTTGCGTTTGACGCTGTGAGCTTGAAGGGCAACAGGGGCCTGACATGGTCGGCGCAGCAGGGCCTGCGGGTTCTGGAGGAGGCTGCGAGTCGGCTGTATATGGAGCTGGCTGTTGGCAGCTTCAGCTGCGGCCTGCAGGTAGGCGCAATGCAGTGACTGTTTAGGCCCGTCTTCGGGCTGTTTGTGCTTGTCTGCATTGTCTGTGGTGCCCGAGGGAGCAGTAAGCGTGTTGCACGTTGGCTTCCAGGGATAAGCATTGCCTGATCTGGTCGGCATAGCAGCAAGTGCGGTGCCGGTTGAGGAGGCGGCAAGCAGGGTGTACATGGAGCTGGCTGTGGCCAGCTTCAGCTGCGGCCTGCAGGTGAGTTGGTGCTTGTCCGTGGGTGTGAAGGTGTGAAGATGCTGATTTCTGTGTTTGGTCGTGCTTTGTCAGTTGTTCTGTCAAGGCCGGTACATGGAGCTGGCTGTGGGCAGCTTCAGCTGCGGCCTGCAGGTGAGGCGTGTAGGGCGCTATGCAAAGGCACCTTACTGGTCTGTCGGGAGTCGTTTGTGCTGGTATGTTCTTTCTCTGGTGCTTATCTGCGTTGTCTGTGGTGCCTGAGCAAGCAGCAAGCTTATTGCACATAGGGCAACTGGGGCCTGACATGGTCAGCGCAGCAAGGGCCGCGGGTGCTTGAGGAGGCTGCGAGTCGGCTGTATATGGAGCTGGCTGTGGGCAGCTTCAGCTGCGGCCTGCAGGTGAGGCGTTGGCTGGGACTGCTGTGTGTGCATCTGCTGTGTGTGCGTTTGCCGTGTGTGCATCTGCTGTTTGTGGCGGTTGGCAGCTTCAGCTGCGGCCTGCAGGTGAGGCGCGCTATTTTGAGGCGCGCAAAGACAGACTTGAATTTTGAGGCGCGCAAAGACAGACTCCTTACCGGCCTGTCTGCTGGCCGGTTGTGCTTTGATTTACTGTCTGTGGTGCGTGTCTGCGGTGTTTGTGGTGCCTCAGGGAGCAGCAAGCCTGTTGCACATAGGGTTTGAAGGGCAACCGGGATCTATCATGGCTTCAGCTGTGGTCTGCAGGGGAGCTGCTGCGGGTGCTTCTGCTGCGTGTGCATAAAATTTTTAATATTTATAAAACTATTATAAAACTATTATAAAACTATTATATACCTATTATATACCTATTATAAAACTATAAAACTATTTTTTCTGTATTTGTCGGGTGCTACTGCTGCGTGTGCATCTGCTGTGTGTGCAGCGGTTGTTGCGCAACGAGGCAGCTAGCAGTTTGCGCAGACTGTGATTGATATGTGGATGCATGAGCTTGCAGCGCAACATGTGGTTGTTGGCATGATGTACGCGGCTGGGAAACAATGCTGCGATGCGAAGCTCTCTGCAGCCCCATGCAGCTCTGCAGCACAAAAACATTGCTGACGGATAGGCTGGGCTGTTTGCTTCGTTGGTTACAGGTGGGGGTGGAGGGGCTCTTCGCAGCCCATGCAGTTCTGCAGCACAAAACCTTTGCTAACGGTTTGGCTGGTTTGTTTGCTTCGCTGTGTACAGGTGGAGGTGCAGGGGCGGCTGAAGAGTCTGCGCAGCGTGCACAGCAAGATGCAGCGCAAGGCCTGCAGCGTTGAGGTGGGTTTGACTACTCGCAAGCTTTGAATGTATTGGCAGAAGAAGTTTGATAATAGTTATGCATGCCTGTGCGTGTATGTGCAAGCAGTGCAGCGCAAGGCCTGCAGCGGTGAGGTGGGTCTGACTGCTCGCAAGCTCTAATCATCGACAGATAATTCGCATTAATTTTATAGAGGCCTATGCGTGTCTGTGCAAGCAGTGCAGCGCAAGGCCTGCAGCGTTGAGGGGGCTTGTCTGCTGCTGCTTGAACATGCTGTGTGACAGTCAGGTATCAGCAGCGCAAGCGTATGCATGTATGTGTGTGCACGTGAGCATCGCTGAAATATGGGCCCATATCGAGGCGGCTCGGGTATTGGCGCTTCTGAATATATGCCTTTCGTTACCTTTCAGCAGCATGTCGACAGTTTGACCGTACACCTGTTGCTGCTGCTGCCGTTGCGCGCCTCCATGTTCACTGCAGCCCTGCAGGAGGTGTACGATGCGCGTGCGCTGCGCGTTGGTAGTCGACGGCGTGCCTCATAGAGCGCCTCAAAGTGCCTCATGTCGAGGCGGCTTTTGAGTAACTGCCTATTGTCACCTGACAGCTGTCGCCTGGCCAGGAACATTTCTGTCAACCATTCAACCGTACAACTGGTGCTGCTGCTGCGGTTGTACTGCAATCCCGCAGGAGGTGTACGATGCGCGTGCGCTACGCGTAGTGGTTGACGACGGGGGTGGCAGCCGCCTTGCAGATGCAGTGCAATGCTGCTACCGCCTCGTCTCAGCAGTGCACAAGCTGTGGCACCCGATCCATGGCGAGTTTGACGATTACATCGCAAACCCTAAACCCAGCGGCTACCAAGCCCTGCACACTGCGGTTTGGGGCCCCGGCGGCGCCGCGCTTGAGGTCCAGATCAAAACCTCGGGCATGCACGAGCATGCAGAGTACGGTGGGGCAGCGCACTGGGCATATAAAGAGGTGCTGTGGGGGTCTGCGCCTGCTGCTGCAGCAGCAGTGAATGCGCTGGATAGTGCCGCGGGTACTACTGCTGCTGACGTGCCGGCAGGTGTGGGTGCAGTGGCTGCTGCTGCAGCTCGAAAGAGCGCCGTGCAGGCACTGCCGCCGGTCATGTTCACGTTTGATGAAGACGGTGAGCTTCTCAGCAGCAGCGAGTTTGCAGCTACAGCGGCCGCAAGCAGCAGCAGCAGCGGCAGCAGCAGCTTGACATCGTTTGAACGCGAGCTGGTGTCTGCAGCAGCAGCATCCAGAGGCAGCAACAGACAGCTAGTTGCCAGGAGCCTTGCAGCTGCTGCTGTTGCTTCTGCTAGTGCTACCAGTGGCGGTGTGGCCAGCAGTACTGCCACCAGAGCAGCATCTTCGGTCGCAACTGCAGAACGGGCAGTGGAGGCAGCAGCAGCAGCAGGACAGCAGCGTGGCACAGCAGTACCGCTGCTAGCTAGAATCGCAGCGCTCAGCAAGCAGCAGCAGGCACAGGCACCGCTAAAGGCTGCTGCTGCACCAGCAGCTGTGCAGACCCTTGAGCCGCCTGCTCACGGGGGTGGCAGCAGCAGCAGCAGCTCTGTCAAGCAGCAGCAGCAGGTGAAGCCAGCCCCTGAGGTGTACGTTGGACAGCCAGTGCTGCGTGTGTCTGGCCGCTTGCGCTACGGCGCGGTCCTAGCAGTCTTCAATGACAGCAGCAGCAGCAGCAGCAGTGGAGATGCGTCATCGCTGCCAGCAGCAGGGCTCGGTGGCATTGTCAGTCCTGCAGCACTTGCAGCAGCCGCAGCACGCGCTACAGCCGCACCAAGCGCTGCCGCTGCCTCTGATGCCAGCAGCAGCATCACCGGCAGCAGCAGCAGCAGTGTGTGGTCAGACGGCGGTGGCCGTCTCAGTTTGCTGTGTGTGATCATGAGTGGAGGTACCAACCCTGATCACCCCTGGCGTATGCCTGACTATGCGTTCTATCAGGAGCTGCTGCAGTATGCTGCGTGTGCTGGCTGGATGCGGCCTGGGCAGGGGGACTGGCATGCACGGCTGGAAGAGTATGAGTGGTGCAGGGACGGCAGGTGGGTACAAATGGTCTGAGGTTTTGAACAGCATTCTAGTTGTGTGACTGGCTACAGCTTCTTGTGTGCAGTTCAGACTGTTGTTGGGTCGGCAGGGATGGCAGGTGGGTCAAAATGTCTGGTCGCAGCCCGTTTGAGCTGCTGCAGTATGCTGGGTGTGCTGGCTGGATGCGGCCTGGCCAGGGAGACTGGCATGCACGGCTGGAGGAATATGAGTGGTGCAGGGACGGCAGGTGGGTCAAAATGTCTGGTCGCAGCCCGTTTGAGCTGCTGCAGTATGCTGGGTGTGCTGGCTGGGTGCGGCCTGGCCAGGGAGACTGGCATGCACGGCTGGAGGAATATGAGTGGTGCAGGGACGGCAGGTGGGTCAAAATGTCTGGTCGCAGCCCGTTTGAGCTGCTGCAGTATGCTGGGTGTGCTGGCTGGGTGCGGCCTGGCCAGGGAGACTGGCATGCACGGCTGGAGGAATATGAGTGGTGCAGGGACGGCAGGTGGGTCTGAATGGTCTGAGATCTTGAACAGCAGTCTAGTTGTGTGACTGGCTACAGCTCCTTGTGTGCAGTATCGACTGCTGTTGGGTCTGCAGGGATGGGTGGTGGGTCAAAATGTCTGGTCGCAGCCTGTTTGAGCTGCTGCAGTATGCTGGGTGTGCTGGCTGGGTGCGGCCTGGCCAGGGAGACTGGGACGCACGGCTGGAAGAGTATGAGTGGTGCAGGGACGGCAGGTGGGTGAACGGTACGCATTGTGAAACTGGATTAGCGTGTGACTGGCTGCAGCTACCTTGCATGAGGTTCAGACTGCGTTTTTGGTGGGGCAGGGAGACTGGCATGCAGGGCTGGAAGAGTACGAGTGGTGCAGGGACGGCAGGTGGGTGGGTCGGAGGTCTGCAAACTTGAAAAACAAATTACCGTAGTCATGGGCGTGCGGGTTAAGGGTAGGGACAGCAGGTTTGCGAGGTCGGTGTGCTGCTCTGTCGAACCATGCTCAATGTCTGGTCAAACATAAAACTTGTTACGTCAACCGAGTTGATGTCTTGTTGTTGCACTCACTGTGTTGGTGCTGATGCTGGGCGCAGGTGGCACAGGCGTGACCACATGGGCTACCTGCACCCCCACACCACGCTCACGCTGCTAGAAGGTTACGAGCGCGACGCCACAGAGGCAGCAGCAGCAGCTAGCACAGCAGCAGCCAGAACAGCTGCTGGTGTTTTCGGCGCTAGCGGTACTTCCAGCACCGGGGATGCCGGTGCCAGCAGTGCTGATGGTTTGGCAGGCTTAGATGCTGGCAGCAGCAGCAGCAGCACTGTCTGCCAAGTCACTGGCTGGCCCAAGGCAAGGACGTCACCCGACCCCACTATGCTGCTTCACAGCTGGGCTACTGGCGGCAGTTGGCTGAAAAGCCAAGCTGCAAAGAGCAGCAGCAGTGCTGGCGACAGTGCACCAGCTACCAGCCAGCAGCAGCAGCAGCAAGGAGAGGGGCTCCTGTCACCTGAAGCAGCAGCAGCAGCAGCAGTTGGTTCTGGTGGGCTGCAGGCGGCTGGGTCTGACTGGGCCGCTACAGCTGCTAAGGCTGCGCAGTTGCGCAGCGTGATTGAGTGGGGCGTGGAGGCGTATGGAGTTGAGGAAGGCAGTCAGCAGGATGGTGACGTGTCAGTCGTCATTTGGCCAGGTAAGCATCACTTGCAGAACCGGCTGTTTGAGATATAACATTGGTGGCATTTCTGTGATGGCAACCTGTCCTGTCTAGCTTGAGGTGATATTGAGTGGGGCGTGGAGGCGTATGGAGTGGAGGAGGGCGGGCAGCACGATGGTGACGTGTCAGTCGTCATTTGGCCAGGTAAGCATCACTTGCAGAATTGGCTGTTTGAGATAACATTGGTGGCATTTCTGTGATGGCAACCTGTCCTGTCTAGCTTGAGGTGACACTGAGTGGGGTGTGGAGGCGTTTGGAGTGGAGGAGGGGAGCCAGCAAAATGGTGATGTGTCAATTGTCATCTGGCCAGGTGAGCAACCCACTCAAACAGTTGCAGGTGCTGTTAGCAACATCAGGCAACCATAGAGGAGGCCACTCTTGGAACCACCAGCGGTGGGTTTTCAAGCAGCCGGCCTGGTGAGCAAATTGTAGAAGGTCGAGCTGTGTAGTTGAAGTGTTATCATAATGATTGCTTTACATGCGGAGGCGTGTGGTGCGGAGCAGGGCAGGCAGTAGGATGGTGACGTGTCTGTCGTCATCTGGCCAGGTGAGCATCTCAACAAGCCCAATGCCCAGATGCCTGCCACATTACTTGTGTTGCTTCGTAGGTGGCGTCATTGAGGATGTAAAAGTAATAGCAGCACCCAAGCAGCAAGGCATGCAGTGACACATGTGCCTCGCAGCACGACAGCAGGCGAGATCCTGAGGGAGAGGGCGTGTCGCTTACGTGTTGTGCCTGCCACATTCCTTGTGTTGCCGCGTAGGTGGCGTCATTGAGGACGTGCCTCGTTTGTGTGCAGTTGCACAAGAGCTGGAAACTACATGTTGTTTACTGGTGTGCATGTCATGTGTTGCTGCGTAGGTGGCGTCATTGAGGATGTGCCCCGCGGCACGACAGCAGGCGAGATCTTGAGGGAGAAGGGGGTGCTGGCAATCCTCGAAGATGACGAGTCGTCAACTGACAGCGATGCGGAGCCTACTGACCTGGCCGCACGCAGCAGCAGCAGCAGCAGCAGCAGCAGTCGCCAGCAGCAGCTACAGCAGCGCAGCAGCTACAGTGCCCCTGGGTCTGCAGGAAAGCTGCAGCTTACCCGGGGGGCTGAGGCAGCCGCTGATGCTGGCAGCATGCAGCAGCAGGTGCGGCTGGTGAATGTGAACAACCGCTTGGTGTCCGAGGATACTGTGCTCAGTGACGGTGATCTGGTTATCTTGGCCCGTGAGAGAATCAAGATCTGATGGTACGGCTTGTACCGTGTGCTGTGAGAGTTGTGTTGTTGGTGTGGGGTCAGTGAGTGTGTACTGTTTGAGGCTGTGAGTGTGTGGTACAGTGCGCGGTGATTGGTGTGCTGCTGTACGCTGGTGAGGTGAAGTAGTGATGATTGCGCTCGGCAACCACAATGCAGATGTTGCTGGTGCATTGATGACGTTGATGCATGCACGGGGTCAGGCAGCGTAACTCGACACACTGCTGCAGATGAGATGGATGCTGCTTGCGTGCATGTGTTGTTCATGCGTTGTTGTCGAGCAGCATGCAACTGGGAGCATGCAGCGCATGCTGTGTGCTGAAACTCCCTGTATGAGTAACATGGCGAGGATGATCAAAACTGCAGGCTTGTCTGTTGAAGCGGTTGTCTTCCAGGCTGGATGTCCTGCTTGTTAGCGGTGATGTTGTGTGTGGGTTATGTCCCACTGCCGTTTTTTGTGAGCTGTAGATAGCTGGGGAGAGGGTGCGTGGCTGCAGGTGTGCATTGCGCGTGCGGTGCCGCTGCCGTACGTGGAACTAGGGCGCGTGTTGCTGTGCGCTCAGCTGCCTGGAAGCACGCTGCTGCCATGCACAGCATGTGACTGTGCAACAGGCTGTTCGTACATAAGTGTGCCGATACTTTCCTTACACAGCGCGTGCAATGAGAGCATGTATGTATGTATGTATGTATGGTGTGCATTAGCAGGGAAGGTGCGGGCAAGCATGAGTGCATAGCATGTTTGCCGATTGTTTGTGGGGTCTTTTGAGTGCGTACGTCTGCCTGTCATGCAGCAGCAGCCGTGATAATGATTGCTGCTGCTGGTGTTGTATGCATTGTAGCGCCTGAGCAGGTGCTGACTGAGCTGCGTGCTCTGTATCGACGTGTGCGCTGTTGTGCGGGCATGTGTGCGCGCCACAGCTGTCTCCTGTGTATGCAGCTTACTGCCGTTGCAGTTTGTACTTTGTCACATGTACCATCATGATCAGTCCTGTTCAACAGTAGCAGCTCCTTGCTGCTGCATTGCTGATGAGTGCTGCTTGCGGGACTGCAGAGAGGTGTGGTAGTGTGCCATAGTATCAAGAGTTGACTGCATTGTCTCATGAGAAGTGATGGTTTGTATGAGATGAGCATATGATCATGTGAGTTGGAAGTACAGCCAGCCAGCAGCTGCTGATGAGTTGCGCATGATGCCTGGTTGCCTGGCCATGTCCATGGGTTCAACAACGGTGGTGCAGGCTGAGTCAAGTCTGTGCTTGATGGAATGATGGAATGCTGCAACATATGTTGGTACTGCCTGCAATCGTACATGCTGCTGCCTAGCAAAGGAACACTGATGCATCACATGCTGAATGATCATTTGGTGAAAGCTGTGTCACTTATCACGTGCAGCCCGGCCAGTATAGTACTGGCTGAGCCTGTTTGTGGCATGATACCACGTGTTTCACAAGCCTGACGCATCTGCGGTCACCTGAACAGTACTCCTCACAGCACCCGCAGGTTGTCCGGCTGAAGGTGATGTGGTGTTGTTCCTGTCTGCCCTCCTCTCGAACAGTTGAGCAGCAGCCTGAACACCTGACCTGGCAGCCTGGTCTCTGACGCATCTCATGTACAGACAGCTGCCTTCACATTTGCATATCGTACTTGCGATAGAAAACGTGAGCAAGAAGCGCATCAAGCCATCAGCTACACGATCAATGGTTTGGCAACAGTGCAAACGACATCAACATCGTCTGTCGCACTGACTGTGTTTGCCATCCCTCAAGCTCTGCATATGGTCACTTTTTTGCACAAAACAGAGTTGACGAGAAAATCATCGGCAGAAGAGCAGTACAGGGTGATAAGTGCGACCACCGCACCGGGCAGGCTGGTGCATGTCTTATGCGGGCACAGTTCTACACAATCATTCCGAGTAACGACTACAAAAGAAAAATAAGATTAAATTAGTTGCTGGGGGGCTGAAATTGCGAACAAAATAGGGTTTAACTGTTAATCTCTGTGTTACACTAGATCGTTGCGGGGGATTGAAGAGCACACGCGTGCATTGAGTTGGGTGTGCACACCGTGTCGCGACACGCCACAACACCACCTGTTTGCACCACTCAGCGGCCAGGCAGGCACCACCGCAAACATGTCTTTCCTGAAGAACCTCGGTAAGGGCGCTGCTGCCCCAGCAAAGACTGCCACAAAGAAGGTGGCAAAGGCTGCACCTGTGACCGTGAAGAAGGCCGGCACTGTCTCCACCGGCACCCGCAAGGGTGGCGTTGGCTACAGGTGCGCCTGGGTTGGCAATTGTAGCTTAATCAATAGCTAGATCATAGCAAGTTGGGGACTTTTGCAGCCCAATAACGTTCTAAGATCTGAGCGACACCATGCCGAGCACCAAGTCTGGCTCTTGCCCTCTGCAGGAAGTACCAGGGTGATGCCTTGTGGCTTCCCAACACCTCTCGCCCAGGATGGCTGGATGGCAGCCTGCCAGGCGACCGTGGCTTCGACCCCCTGGGTCTGTCCAGGCCATCTGACTTCGTGCAGGTCGCTGTCGATGAGAACGACATCAACGCAGCCAAGAACTTTAAGGGTGGTGTTGATGGCACCTTCGCAGCAACCCCAGACCTTGTGACCGAGACCCGCCTGGCCCCCTACAGCGAGGTCTTCGGTCTGCAGCGCTTCCGCGAGTGCGAGCTGATCCACGGCCGCTGGGCCATGCTTGCATGCCTGGGCGCCATCGTGGCTGAGGCCACCACTGGCGTATCCTGGTGAGCAGCTGCACCGGAATTGGGCCCTGCATGGCTGGGATATGCCGTCCTATTCAGCATGAGCAGCAGCTGCACAGCAGAGGCCAGGCAAGCAGCAGGAGGAGCAACAGCAGCTCAGATCCCAGCAACCAGCAGCAGTAGCATGTCCCAACAGTAGATCTGTTGACTATCTTCTGCAGATCTGGCCATCTGAGCTGGCGTTTGTAAGGCTGCTGCACATGCAAGCCCTAGCCAGTGCAGTCTTGCATGTGGCAGATCTAGCATGCAGCTGCACTCGCATGCATGCAGCAGCATGCGACTGCTCCTGGTGTTCTCGTCTGGGGCTTTGTTGCATAGCCTAGCACCATGCAGGATGCCACCGCCTGTGATGAAGTGTGCGGCTTCATCATGTGCCTGGCGCTGCTGCTGCTGCTGCTGCAACTTCTGCTCGCCAGGGTTGTGGCACACAAAGTGAATCTGGTGTCTTGCTCTTGTTTACCAAATGTTCTCGCCTCCTCCCTTCTGCTGCTGCTGTTGCTGCTGCTTCCTGCACCCCCCAGGGCTGAGGCAGGCAAGATTGAGCTGGACGCTTACTGTCCTCGTGTCCTGCTCGTTACTGACCGTTTCTTTCCCTTCCTGCTGCTGCTGCTGCCATTTCCTGCATCCCCAGGGCTGAGGCAGGCAAGGTTGAGCTGGACGGTGCCACTTACGCCGGCTTCACGCTGCCCTTCTCCATCACCCAGCTGGTGTGGATCGAGGCCATCCTGGTGGGCGGTGCTGAGCTGTACAGGAACTCCGAGCTGGACCCAGAGAGGCGCTGCTACCCAGGTGTGACCTATTGCTGTTATAACAAATCGTTATTTTGTGGCTCTGGGCAAGCGGCTCGCTGCCGCTTCCCCTCCCCTGTTGTGATCCCGTGCGTTTGTCACTAGAAGGCTTCTGCAGGATGGTGTCTGGGAGGGTTTGAACAGTAGCATCTACTGCTTGTTGGGTAGGTGCTGGACCAAGACAGGCTTGGCCGTGCATGTTGAATTTGTGCGGTCAAGAGTCATGCAGGGCATAGTGGCAGCCAGTGCAGATTTGTTGTGTTCAGATTTGGGGCGTTCGTCACCGCAGTTAGCTTATTCATGATGTTACAGCTGATGTTGCATGGTACAGGCTGTCATGTAGGCTGTTGTCGGCAGTAGCTTTTCATCAAAATAAAGTGTTTGTGCAGCCCAAGCTGAATGTTGCTTCCTGCTTCGCCGCGAAGGCTGATGCAGGTTTCAACAGCCAGCTCAGGCTGCACATGCAGCATGGCTCAACATGACCATACCCCTCCACCACATTGCCTACAGTAGTACCATTGAGTAGTGCTATTGCGCAAGCTTTCTTTGCAGTGTTGTGTCCTCCGTGACCACGCTGCCGTACCCTCACAGGATGCTCAGCCGGTATCTCTCCGCTGCTGCTGCTGCTGCTTCCATCACCTGCAGGCGGCTACTTTGACCCCCTGAACCTGGCTGACGGTGGTGATCCCGACAAGGTGTTCCGCCTCAAGACCGCAGAGATCAAGCACGGCCGCCTGGCGATGATTGCATTTGCAGGTGGGTGCTGTTACCCAGAACTAAATCGCCAGCTGCAGCGCTGAGGGCCAATGTGTGCCACTACATGTGCTGTAACGCATGTTTGAGGAAATTTGTAGCCAAATTGTGACCGTTAACCAGCAGGATAGACTTGGCAGACACCATGTCTCTGTGCATCTCTGTGCATAGCGCCACTGGTGATCAGCTTCAGCTACGACTCTTGACACGTGCGTCATTCCTGCTGCTGCTGTTGTGTCATTGCTGCAGGCTACGGTGTGCAGGCTCTGTCCACCGGCGAGGGTGCCCTGGGCTCCCTGGCAAAGTTCGGCGAGACCTTCTAAGCAGCTGATGCGTTATGTTACATTTCATAACCGATAGTTGCGCTAGCTTGGGCTCGTTAGCTTTGCAGTTGGGATGTCGGACCCTTGGCCAACCCGTGTTAAAGATCTGAGAACCTGAGCTACACTGCAGGACAGCAGCAGCAGGCGCTGCAGCTTTATTTGTTGGGTTGTTTGGGAGTCGGGATTTTTAGCAGGGTGTGGTGTGGTGGATTTGGAACGTGTCGGCAGGCCTTTGTGCTTGTTTTGGTGCACGTGTGCGCATGCCTTGCGCTGTTGCTGACGCATGCTGCTGAGCAACTGTCAATTAGGGGTGCCGTGATGGCACCTACCAGCTGCTGCAGCTGCTGAGAAGCAACTAGCGCCTGCCTGGCGTGGTAGGCCGTTTGTGTACGGTGTTGGTGTGTGTAGCTGCAGCGTCAGAGTGACACTCACACTAGTTATTGTGTTGGTGGCGGGGTGCCCCTACTGCAGCGTATGCAGCACTGAGGGGTGCAGCACATCCTGCAGGGTTGCAATGAGAGTTGAAGTGAGCAACCAGCTTATCAGGGCCAGCAGAGTGCTGCAGGCTGGCCAGTGTATGGAATGCTGTATGCTGCGAGAAGCAGAGCTGTAAAGTTCAGGGCGTGGCCAGTTTTGTTGTGCTCAGTCACAAGGTTTCGTGTGCTGCTTCTCTGAGTGTAAGCAAACCCTCATGGCAGCTTGGCTCTTTTTGAGTAGGATTGGGCTTCTATCAACAGAGGCGGGTTTTTAGATGCACCGCAACTTAACAATGCACCGCAAAGCCTTGCCAGTGGCAGCGTGTCAAGCGGCGACATCTTGGACCGCATCCAGATGCGGCACTGAGCAGGCAGTCAACCTTCCAAGTCAAGGGCAAGTTGACTCAATGATTGAATCACCCCTTGGAGTCAAGTCAGTGACTCGGTGTGAATGGACGGTACGCCGACTTCAGCAAACAGCACCGCGGCGGTGTGCCATTGCATGCAGCATCGGAAATTTGCACGGTTCTGATCCAGGTGAAAGTCGGCCTTCCGCGAGGTGGCCTGGAAAAGGTTAGAGGGTAGACGGGCCTTCCGGCAGGACCGCGGGAAGGGCCGCCTTCCGGAAGACACTGCCTTACGGAAGGCCGCCTGTTCAAGGCGATCGGAAGGACCTGGCCTGGAGAAGGCCGGCCTGAATAAGCCGCGGAAAGCGGCCTGCTGGAAGGCTTGCCGCACAGTTTCCGGAAGGCGGGCTGCCGTAAGACGCTTCTGCTGCTGCTGGAAGATCACTGGTTTGCAGCACACTGTGTAGCTTTTTGAAGCTCTGCTTCTTGTTTCCTGGGGAACTCAAACGGCAAGATAGTATCCACAGCAGTTACACAAAGTACCCTGCCATCCAACAGTGCATGCTGACAGAATTCACTTGGCAAGCGCTGGCAGCACATTGATGTGGCACTTGGATGCACAGACAACTTGGATGCACTTTGAAAGTGTTGACCTTGACGGGTCACAACCTGTGCAACGTGTTTCTGCCTCTGCGCCAACTGGTGCTTGCAGCCACACAGCATGCACCATCATGATGGTGGTCTATGATAGATCCATATCCTGGCAAGCGATCAAGACGCAGCAGAGAACCAACACACTCCATCACATCATACCTTAGCACTCCAAAGTGCAACGTGAATGCACAGCACCACATCTGCAGCATATAGACCGGCAACTGCATCACCGCCACACAAAGCCTGTAAACAGCCAGCACAGACAGAGACATGCCATACAGTTGTTGCACCTGCAGACCCATCAGCCTAAGGTGCAGGTGCCTCTGCATTTGCCAACTCCTCTGCATCATCATTGTCTGCTGCTGCTGTCTGCTGCTGCTACTGCACTCCCTTGCAATGTCAAAGACAGTGGATGGGCTGGTTGGCATCCAGCTCCTCCTGCACCTGCTTCAGCATCTTGTCAACGGCGATCTCATGGCTGATGCCCCTGCCCTGCTGTGCGCCTGGCGGGTCATCCAGCGGTTCGTGGATCTGCAGCACAGCCAACAGGAAAGCAGCCCATGTCCGGACAGTCAGCACTCGCAGACATCACAAGGAAGAGAATATCTGCCCTGCTGCATCCCAGTCATGCATTGATGCTGCTGACAATGGAGGTGCTGTGCATGCACAGAACAAGGTGCTGCGCCTGGACACTTGCCGGATGCCTCTGCTCACCTTTGACATATGCTGCAGCAGCATAACAGCGGCGAGCGTCTGCTGGCATTTGCACAGCTGCTGCACATTCAAGCCATTAATCCAGTCATAATCATCCTGCGGTCAGGGAGAGAACCAGCATTAGCGCGTGCTGCCAGTGCGGCTGCTGCTGCCAGCACAGATCCTAACCACAGGCATAAGCAAAGTAGCCCAGCAACCTGTTTGTCACTGCTGGAACACTTGCTACTTTTGACGCTCAGTATCATGCGTATTGCACTGCAACCTGCTTTGCAAGACATGTCGGCTGGCAGTGGCCACACCTTTGCTTGACCACATGATGCTGTGCAGCCTGTCTCTGTCGCTCTGCAGACCTGCAGCACCTTTGATCCAGGTGGCTGTTCATAGCATCTTAGCCTCCCATAGAGCTGCCGGCGTTGCACTCAACGCATGACTGGCTCAAGGAAACTGCTGCTGCTGTTGTGAGCTCTGCAGCCTCTATGTCGCCGTTGAAACGGGGTTGCTCCTTGAAAGCTCATCAGGTTGCATGAACTAGAGGTCTTAAGCATTGAAGTTGTTGCAAGGCTGATCAGAAGCTTTTGATGCTCACAGTCTGTTGCAAACGGACTTCTGCTGCTGCACGGAGAGCGGTGCTTAATTACAAGGCTGCGTCACCGACACAACACGAGTGTTCGATACCAAATGATAATGCCGAGCAACGCGCTAGATGCGCTGTACATGTGTTCACAGCAAGCTGCTGCTGTTTGTATCATAACGTTCTTAACATCGATGCCCAGCGGACAGCTGCTAAGGCCTTCCAGAGCAGCACTATTCGCGAAGCAGTTGTAGATATGTAAACCTGGCTCAGTGATGCTGCCAATGCATGCAGCAGCAGCGGTGTGGTACTGCTGGCGTAGCAGTGTGACCTTCCTGCAGGCAGTTCGAAGCCTGTAACAGGTTGCGTTCCGTCAGGTTCATGTTCAATCCTTCTGTAAGGCAATCGACTCGTCAGTAACCTTCCGAGGCTCCTGATGAAGGTCCTTCTGCATCAGGCGCGGGTGGTCTGCCGGAAGGCCGGCCTTACGGCAGGGCCGCCTGTTTCAGACGCTGTCTTACAGAAGGGCTTACTTCGAACAGAACATCACCTTCCCACCGTCTTACACAGGCGGCCTTCCGACGCGCCTTCTAAAGGCCGCCTGATTCAGCACTACGCAAATTTCCGACGAGGCCTTGCAGGCTGGCAACTTGGCGCCATCAGTGACTGATGAAACTCGTTGTCAGACGACGTGCGGAACCACACCGCGTCAGGCTGACGCTCTTGTGCGAAGATCTTGTTGGCGCCAACAGCTGAGCACCGGCACCGTTCCTGAAACGCTCCCGCGCTCGGCCTCCACCATCGTGGTCATACTGCTCACCTTCAAGTGTTTGAGCAGAATCAGCGCACATTACCGAGTGGTGACACCGCTGCGACTTGCAGCCCTCGGACTTGAACCACTGAAGGGCTGTTACAGGCTGTCACCTTTGTGGGATCTAGATCGAGCTGCTAGCTTCGAAGCGTGCAAGCGGCTGAGATCTTGGGCACGTGTCGCTCCAACATACTGCATGCTGCAACCTGCCAATTGTCTGAACTGCTGAGCTTGTTGTCGCAACAGTCAGCAGCCAAGTTGGCATCCAAGCTGTGACACTGTCATCTGGCAGATGCCTCTGACACGCGTGTCAGAGGTCGTACGACCCTGGGGTCGAATGGGACACTTTCCGGATGAGTCCACTGGGACACCCCCGCACCAATATTTTAGCATGTAGTCAGTTTATAAGCATACCTAATTGAGTTTGTGCTTTTATAAAGGGCGCCTGGCGCGTTTGCCGATGATGGCAACAGATTTTCGATTGCAGTGAAAAGTCACTAGGGTGGGACTGTTCATTTTGCAGCTTCTACACTGCACGCTTTGCGGCTCAAGCTCAGATATAACCGGATACATACTTTATACACCACATGAGCGTATGCGAGGGAGTTCAGGGGATGGTTGCTGCTGCTGACTCTGCTCGTCTGACTGCTGCTGTTGCTCCTCGTGTGGCTGTGTGGAACCCTGCACACCGAGTGCTCGCACGCTGCAGCGCGCTGCTGGGCAACCGCTGACGTATATATATACCGAGGAATAGGTCTAGTATCTATACTGTAAGGATGCAGGCCTCTAGTTCCTGGTTGGCGACGAAAGTCGGAAGAGTCCCACGCGTATTTCGAAGCAGGAAGTCCAAACTACGTCATGTACAGCACCACCCCCGCTAATGTTCCAAATACAAAGCAATATTTTCAAAAATAAACTATTTTAGTGATTGCATGGCGCTGCAACAGCCTGTGTCAGCCCAGTTCGGAACTGTCCCACGTTAGTTCATCAAGTTCAGTGGTCAAGGTCGTGTTAGAGTGCTGCATCTCCTGCAACAAGTTTGCAATTACGTGTAACACAACAATTTTATGAAGCCACATGCCCAGCGCCATGCCATGCCAAGCCATGCAACACAGGGGCGTGTCATGCCATGGCCCATGCTGAGCAAGTACCAGGTTGCGGCACCACAGGCCTGGTCAACAACTTTTTTTGTATGCAGCAACATAATGATCAAGTTACCCATTCAATCCATAGACCATCAATGCCATCGGCCCTGCATCACTTATGTATACATACATTCTACCTTCTGAGCTTCCCTCAGCTGATGTGTCACTGCATTGTCCCCACCTTCCTGCCCAACGCAGCTTGTGCCCTGCTGCTATCTGCACCAGGAGCAGCAGCAGCATCCCCAGCTGCTAGCGCCAATGACGCTGCTGCTGCCTCTGCTGCTGGCGACACCACACCCGTGCCTGCTGCTTCCGCACTGCGTGCCTGCAAATGCGCTCTCAGCTGCGCAGCTCGCGTCACAAACGCGGCTTGATCAGCTTTGTAATGCGCTGCTGCTGCCGCGCGCATTGCTGCTGCTTGGGCCGCTGGCAGCGACAGTGCCTGCTGCACCGCTCTGCACAATGCATCTGCTGTTATATATGCGTCAAGACTGCCAGCTGTGCTGCTTACCACACTGCTGCTGCTGCTGCTGAGTGTATTGTCCAATGTTGATGACACTGTTGGCACCAGCACTCCCTGCTCAGGTGTGACTAGCTCACTCATTGGCGGGTGACCCGTCGTAACAATCAGCGCTCCCGCTGCTCTTGCTTCGTTGATCGCGTGAAGCGACCCCTCATTCAGCGCAGGTATCACGTGCAGCGCTGCTGCTGCCTGCAAGCTCTTCAATTTGGCCGTCTCAACATGTGCTGCAGCGGCAGCAGGTGCGGCATCTTGGCCATTCTGCAAGCTGTTGACCTCTGCACCTGCTGCTGCCAGTGGCGGCTGGTAAATGATATTTGTTGCTGCTCTCGATGCTGCCGACAGCTCATTCTCCGCAGGTCTTCCAACTACCACAAGCGGCAGTAGCTCCGAATGCTCTGCCCAGCAATCCAACACTGCCTTTGTCTGCTTAGGTTTCAGGCTCCTGACATGCAGCGCAAAACCCTTGGGGTTGCCAGGGCTCACTGACGCCTGAACCGCTGAAATAACGTCTCCTGAGGTCCCAACGGTAGCATCTGAAGATCCTAAGCCCATGTGCCACACAGAAGCCCAGTAGCCATGTGCCACCACATGCTGCTGCATCAGCGTTGTGCATTGCTGGGTCTTGCACAAAAACGCTTGCATGCGCGCATGTAGCAGAGCGTGTTCGGGTTTCAGGGAGCTGGGTTTTATGAGCTGCATGTGAAGTACGCGCCTCTGCTTGGATATAAACTGCAGATGGATGTTGTCTAGGAACAGCCTGCAGGACAACAGCGCGCAGCAGGAACAGGTTCAATCAGCGTGTATGGCAGGCAGGCAAAACATTGCAATGATGCAGTCACCCCTTGAGCCAATCACGTTGCTGAGAGCACAGTGCACACCTGCAAATCTGACATTCAGTTGCCTGCTCAAGGATGTATCAAATATGATGTGACTCTTTTGAATCATCGTGTTGCTGGTAGGCTGCAGCAGCTAATACATGCCAGCATGGCATGTCCAAAGGACTTCAAACCCACGTTTTTGTGGTTTACCTGAGGGAGCGGAATCCTTCAAACCTGCCTGATCAACAAGCGCTGCTCACCTAGCTGTTTGAGAGCAGCACCACATCACCGCCAGACGCTGGCCATGATGGCCGTCACAGGCTGGTTGTGATATGTCAGATGATTTCTATGCCTGGCTGGTTGACGGCAGCAGCAGCTGCCATATGCTTGTCATAGCATGCACTTTCCATATCCATTCAATTTCACAAGTGCTGAAGCCAACCATCTCACCTGGTGGCTTGAGCGCCGCAGAAGCTGTCGTATGCCAGTCATAACATGCACTGTCCAAATTCAAACAGCATTGTCACACGCATTGTCACGCTGGTAGCACTGCTCACCTGGCGGTTTGAGCGCCGCAGAAGCTGTCGTAGGACTCAACATCGGCAGGCACTGTTCAAAGCCATTCTAATTGAGAAGAATGGAATGCCGGTGGCTAGCTCACCTGGCGGTTTGAGCGCCGCAGTAGCTGTCATAGGCTGCGACATCGGCAGGCATTGGAATGAGCCGGCCGCCCACATGGATGATGTACAGCGCAGCATCAGTGCAGGTGCCAAAGACGCGCTCGCTGGCAGGAAGCGCGATGTCAAGCGGGGGGCAATGCCTGCACAGATTAGCAGCAGCAGAAACAGCGCCAGTTACAGCGGCTGGCCGCCCACATGGATGATGTACAGCGCAGCATCAGTGCAGGTGCCAAAGACGCGCTGGCTGGCAGGCAGCGCGATGTCAAGCGGGGGGCAGTGCCTGCGCAGTAGAAGCAGCAGAGACAGCGGCATGATCAGTGGCAATCATGAGTGCATGTGTGATGCTGTTGAAGTTGGCAGCACTTGGCTGCTAGTAGTCCTGAAACCGCTTGCGCAGAGGTTCAAAGTGAGCACAAGTCTGCCGGTGTACTTTCTTCAGAGTGCCGTAGTGCATAGTGAAACGGTATTTGTCGCTTCCTGTTGCTCTTGCTTGGTTGCTGCTGCTGCTGCCGCCAAGCTCGTTGATCACAAGCATCACCAAGTGCCTGCAGCAGCACCCCTTGCGGCGTAGCTGCTGCTGCTGCTGGTGTTGCTGCCGCTATAAGTTTCTATTCATGCACTGCTGCTGCTGTTGCTGCTGCTGCGCGCTTCCTGGCGAGCACCAAAAAAACACTGCAGCACACACAGTTATCTTTCAACTGCCTCAGTAGCATTTGAGCTAGTTTGCATGAATGCTGCTGCCTTCACTTCCTTTGCATCCGTACACTGCCACTGCTGCTGCTGCTCTCCCCTCCGTCTGCAACCAACCAAACCGATACATTCAACCAAAACACTGCAGCAATCATCCCCAGACCCTCCACTCACTGTGGGTTGATACTGCTGCTGGTCACCATGCGCCGCTGGCTGTCCAAATGTATCACACTCTGCTGCTGCTTCACACACTCATCAACCAACTGCCGCAGCAGCATCTCGTCTGCCGCATGTTGCTGCACATCAAGCATGAGGCCGCTTGGCGGCTCGATGATTGGTGTATCCAGCACGTTTTGAACCAGTAGATGCGTGTGGAAGGTTCTGACGGCGTAGACGCTACATGCTACAGCTGCTAGAAGTGCGAATGCAGCTGCTACAAGTTGCCCTGGGGTGGGTGCATGGCCTGGCCGCTGCTGCTGCAGCCAGCTGTGGATTTATTCAAGGTGCAGGCAGAAGATGAAGCAGCACGAATCACACATGTATGGTCAGCAGTGAACTGACAAAGCACAGTAGCACCGTGCCTGCAGGTAGGGAATGGCTGTTGCGCTTTGCAGGATACTTGCTTGACTGTTGCACATAATAGTATTCAGCCAGTTTGCTGCTGTTGCGCCAGGTTGCATGCAAACAGATGCAGCACATAGGGACAGCACCGCCCCACAGCGGCTATTGGGGGGCATGTGCAAGGAAACTATGGATTACTGTTGTTCTGCAACTGCAACTTGCAAGGCAGTGCAACATACCGCTTGGATGTGCAACAAATCATGCTGCTGTTGCCATACCCAAGCCAGCACTGGTGTTGACATGGCTATCAGCATACCGGAAGCTAGTGACACCTGGGCTTCTGCAGTTGCTGCCAGCTGACAGGCAGTATTGTGCATCACTGATGTACAACGGCCACATGGGCTTGTCACAAACTCACCCGTTGAGATGCAGTTTCACTGCTTTCTTGGTGCTCATTCCAGCCCTCATGCTGCTGCTTTTTGCTGCTGCTGCTGTGCTGCTGCTGCTGCTCCTGCTGTCCCCTCTGCCACTCTTCAGGCAAGTCACATAGTCATATTCGGTCCAATATTCGTGATGAACTCGCAGGAATGCTGAAATGCGTGATCCCCGTAAAGTCTAGTAGTGACGCGGGCCAGAAACAGCCTAAAGCCCACCCCAGTCGGTTGACAGCTGTGGCAGCTGCACAGGGCGATCAAGTCAGCTGTGAGTCAGCTCCCAGTGTTTGATGTATGTAGAAGTAGCGGTTGTAGCCCTGTGCTGAGAAACAGCACTCCGCAAGTGGGGATCGTACTGTGTACAAGACAAGGCGAGTGTGCTGCCTTGCAGCGTATTTTAGCCAACGGAAGCGCCGCGAAGCCCGAAAAACTGATGTGCCAATACAGTTTGAAGAAACTGGCGAAATCAAGCGCCACGGATGTGTTGTCAGCAGGGTTCTGGCAGGCCAAATGTTCCATTCCAGCACTGAGGGGTAGTCACAGCACTTCAGCCAAAAAGCCGTTCTCGAAATGCCCGAAAACCTTCAAGGTGATAGGTTCAACAAGAACCACAATAAGACTGAATTTCCTGAAGATGATGTCTGCAACGCTGCAGTACCGGCTGCAGGACAGACATAACTGTAAAGAATGTGCCACATGATGAGTCAGCCTGAACCTGACAACCCTGCAGTGGCTGGCAACAGGCGGCCTAGCTGCAGCGCTGGAAGCCATCCCATGTAAGCCGCATACCATGGCATGGCAGTGCCCTGCACAGCAAAGTGCAATAAGTGAAAGCCACACACCACCTTCTGGTGCACCACTGAGATCTGGCAGCTATCTGTCTTAGTCCACACATGGCCTGCTACGTTAGCGACCGGCCCTCAGGCACCTTGTATGCAAAGCCCTTCTGCTGCAGGAGCTGCAAGAGGTCCGGCACATACTGCCACACCAGCGTGTCAACCAGCATGGTAAGGTGCTTCTTTGCGTCTGGCGTGCCTGCTACTTTGGTGTAGTGATCTGCTACTTTGGTGTAGTGATCTGCTACTTTGGTGCAGTGATCTGCGATCTGCTGCTTTGGTGTAGTGATCTGCTACTTTGGTGTAGTGATCTGCTACTTTGGTGTAGTGATCTGCTACTTTGGTGTAGTGATCTGCTACTTTGGTGTAGTGATCTGCTACTTTGGTGTAGTGATCTGCTACTTTGGTGTAGTGATCGTTGAGGTTGGCAGACGCCTTTGCACGCGACTCTTCTGTGAAATTGAACTGCACACGCAGCAACAGAGAGTAGCAGTGTCATAGGCGTGCGTATTGTTCGCCTGGACCATGCTGCTTGCTACTAGCAGGTAGTAACCGCCCAGCTTTACTGCTGCTTCGCTTCATCATGCATGCTGTGCCAGGCTGCAAAGTTTTGCAGTGGTGCAAATGTTGATACTGCAGCAGTAATCAGCACTGTAACTGTGCCTTTTGCTGCTGTGGAGTGCTGCTGCTGTGGAGTACTGCTGCGGCAATCAGCACACCACTGATGAAAGCATAACACATACATCAACTTTGCTTCAGTGGCATGGTGCCAGGGCTCAAGGAGACAGTGACACTACAGCGTACCTGATAATGGTTGCAGCACAGGCCTCCAAGCGGCTTCTGCCAAGATGCGTCAATGACAGGCTTGTCTTCATGAGGTCCATGCGTGCCAATGCTCAAGCCGCCAACCTTGCGCAGCAATGACAAAGCAGCACACACATGGTCAGGGTTGCCACACACAAAGTGCGCGCAGCGTTGGTTCGTCGTGGAACAGAGTACCCAAGGCGGGCGGGCGTATACGTTGTGCGCTGAACCTGGCAAGCAGCAGTAGTGACGGTGACACGCTTGCTGCTGCCAATGCAGCTCCGAGCAGTACAGGCGCATACTATGGCATGCGCTGCTTTTGAGAACTGGTGTCCCTATATTACCCTTACAGAGCAACGACACAGCCAAATACTGCTTCTGGAAAGAACCATCCAGAGCAACGAACTGTGCTCACCCTGCTGATGTTGTAGATTGTCTTGCGGCCGTTTGTCTGACAGCAGCCGCTGCACTTGTTGCACCCCTCTGCCACAGCCTCCCAAGCTTTTGGCGCAGCAACCGGCTCTGTCAAGCCGTCAGCAGCTCGCCGTATGTTATTTAACAACACCAGCTCGTCATCTCCCTACGGTGCATCGTTGAGGTTCTGACCGAACAACGAGCAGCGCAGCTCGTGCCCATCTGCGCCTGCTTTTGTGCTTGCTGCGTAGGCGCTCCAAAGTGGATTGCTGTCCTGCAAGCGTTGCGGCAGGCTGGGGCGCATGCAGGGGAACACGAATTCGTCCATGTCCCAAATGCCCAGCCATCCAGTTGCATTGCTGGGCGCGTAGTGCTGCTTGCAGTGGTTGAAGGCCCATGCTGCAGCAAAGAAGGATGCAGCAGTGTGTTGCTGTCAGCAAGCAGCGTCAGATTATGAGAGCAGCTGCCATGCGATTTGTTGGGCGCACAACATCGCACTTGCTGCAACACATCTGGTGGTGTGTTGGCAGTCAACTTCCAGGTACGGCCTGCGAGTACGCTGTGTCGCTGTAGTTGAGCTGCCGCACATGTAACATATGCACATGTTACATAACAACCTCGTAACGATCATGCTTACCTTGCCTCCCTGCAACTCTGTGCACTCCGCCGTCACCAGGCACTCCCTTTACATCCTTGTTCAAATCCACTATCACCACACTGTTACCAAAAGCTGCAACAGCCTTTCCAAGGCTATCTGTGCTGTTGTCATCATCATCATCATCATCATCATGTTACCCATTAAGCCATAGCATCAACGCCATCGGCCCAATGCTGTTGTCATCGTAGATAACAATCGTTGTAGCGCCCATCAGCAGGTGGAAAGCCACCCACTCTGGCACGTAACGAGCTTCGTTGCGCAACACCGTACAGATGACACCTGTGGGTTGCTGCTGCTGCTGCTGCAGCAAGCCGTATGTGCTGGCATTTTGCTAAGCAGTGTTGTTGTGCTGTTTTACTTTATCTGCAGCAGGTGCCCTTTTAAGCTGTCCATACAGCTGCTGCAGCTTCTGCACACCAGCCTGTACCTGCAGCTGTGCCTGCTTCGCGGCTGACAGAGTAGCTAGCTGCTGCTCGTGCTGCTGCTTCAGTTGCTGCAGGTGATCCTGTAGCTGCTGCTGGTCTTGCAGGACAGCTGCATGGCTGTTGGTGTGGTTGCTGTGGGGTTGCCAGCATGCTGCTGCTGCTGCTGTTGAGGACCAAGGCGCCACTGCAGCTACCTGTGTTAGCACTGCACCGAACACTAGTGCTGCCCTAGTCATTAGCAGCACCAAGCAGATCCTGCTGTGTGCTGCTGTCCTCGCTGCAAGTGTATGCGTTGCCTTCAGAAGCTACCGTGCAGGGTGATCAACGCAACGGTAGCAGCAGCAACAACAGCCTGAACGGTGGCAGCATACTTTGATGTATTCTCAGTAGGCTCCCGACGCGGCTATCAACCAGAGCGGCCATGTAAGATGAAGCAGTGCAGACCTTGCTGTGCAGTGCAGTTGCTGGCACAAAACATTGGAGCTCTTACTTGTGGCTCCAAACTTGCTGATGTTTTCGACATCGCGTGATTCAATATGTGCGGTTGCTCGTGCTTCACCAGCTAGGAAAGGGGTGCAGCACGTTTGATGCACTCGAGGCTAGGCTGAGCCGTTTGAGCGGTGCTGATCTCGTCCACCTGCTGCCTTGCATGTAGTCTCGATACGCAATATGCAACGCGGTACCCTTAGTGCCACTGTATGCACCTTTTCCAACAGTTTAATATCAGCAACAGCTATGCCTCGGCTCCTCGAACGCCAGGTATGCACGTGCGCGGTGTTGACATCTGTGCGATGCACCGCACCGCTCGGATGCACTCATAGTGTGGGCTGCATGCTTCACGATCAGCAGTGCTACATCTGCGGTAGGTTGCAGCGTGTCTGTGTCGATCCACGTATGGGTCCGAGACCTTGGGGTTACCTGCCAGCCTGGACGGTAGCTTGAAGTGGCACTCGGCAAGCCTTGTGGGTTGCCACAATATAAAGGTTTGCAGGACGCTAGATTGTAGATATCATGCAGCAAAGTGCAGTACTCACATGTCTAGATGGGGCCACCGCCACCATGGCTGAACATGCTGTAATCTCAAGATTCTGCTTCTCCTGTTGCCACAACGATAGTTGACACTAGGTTAGTCTGCCACACACGGACGTTGATTATCAACCACAGCAAGCAGCTGGTGAACATTACTGCTCAGCACTGCTGGCGTGGTGCCGCACAGTGCAGTGCAGTGCACAGGTGCGGTCAGCATTGCGGCATTGCAGCAATTGTGCGACATGCTGTACCAATGCGGCATCATGCATGAAAACTGCATGCATATGAGCGTTGAGTTGGCAACACCACACCTAGCGCTGCGCCGAGCAGCATGTGCCAGACATGATTGAGACTCAATGGGCGATCACAACAGCAAACCAGCAGTGTGTCTACTTGAGATCTCAAGCAGAGTGTCTGTGACCGTCTGGCTGAGAAGCATAACGATGGATCTGATATACTAGACAGCTGAGCTGTGACAACAGTGAAAAACATGTGGCACACGCCCTCAGCAGCTTTGGCTGAGCATTTGGCAAGCTCATATCCATGATGTTCTTGTGGCTAGGTCCCAAGCATCCTGCAGGCTTTTGGGTTCTCATAACGAGTTGTTATTCTTGCACTGCAGTTGTCATGACCATCACCACTGGACAGCCCTAGATGCTTACCAACTGCCGGATGTCTAATATCTCAGCAATTGCTGCTGTTGCTGCCTCCCAGTTGTTGCTGCTGCTGCTGCTGCTCCTCATACGTGACCCAGTCCGTGTATCCCAGCAGGCTGCAGTTTGTGGAGTAAAAGGTCGACCTGTCGTACTGCGTGAGCGGCAAGTCCTCTGCAAAGCGCCGCACCAGGTCAGGATTGCTGATGAAGTATCGGCCAATGGCAACTGCAGGCAGCGCAGAGGGAAGGATACAACGTTATTCTGGCGCGTTAACGCCCCAAACGACCAGATGGATCACGTCTCATGCTGTAAATTCAGTTTTGAGTTGCAAGGCCCGCAGAGCAAAGCTGGCATGCCACTCAAGGACCATAATGCACTCAACAAGCTGACGCCTGTGAACAAATGACGAAGCTTCACCACTATGCAACGCACCTGCATCTGCGTTGCCGTCGCGCACCGCGGCAATGGCAGAGTGCCGCACAAGGCCGCCTGCGCAGATGAACGGCAGCTGCGTTGCTGCCTTGAAGGGCTGCAGCGTGCGCTGCAGCGGTGTTAGGATCTCGTTGGCGTAGCCGTGAGCATGCCGCGGCTCAACCTGCAGTTCAATTAAGTGTGATTCTCAACACGTGACATGCACAAGTGACATGCACGAGTGACATATGTCAGAGCTGCAGAGAGGCAGCTGCCTGCTAGACCCGCCAACTACATATACTACAACTATATGCGATGTTCTAGTCATGACAGAGGGGCAGGCAAAAACTGCACAAACCTGCCAGCAGCATTCCAAGACATCAGGATGTTGAACATGTGTTACATTAGGCAGCGTTGTAACCGGGACAGCACGTGTGCATATGTTGCGCCTCAGGTACTGCGCAGTGCTGTGCTGCACAAGTTGCATGTTGGTGCACATCTCACCATGTGGATGTATGCCAACTTGGGCAGCCGCCGCTGCAGCTCCTGCAACAGCAAGCAGCAGCAGTGCAGCATGCGTGCAACTCGGTCTTGCCTCAAGAGGTTCAGATCTGAAAGCGGCGAGATGGGTGATGTATCCGCGTTTGCAACCCATAGTCAAATGCTCGCTGTGCATACATATGTCAATGGAGCAGACGCTGCTCTGGTGGTTTCAAATCGGAACCCAGCTGGCATTTCTGCTATCACATTGGGAAACAGCCTACCTGCAGCAGCCACACGCTCTTATCCAATGGGGCGCGGGGCCGATGGCGTTGATGCTATGGCGTGACATTATGATGATGATGATGATGATGATGATGACACACAGGATACCTTCAGCAGCCACACGTTCTTGTCGATGGCGCGCTGTATGCTGTCATCGCGTATGCCGCGCATGTCTGTGTAGGGCGACAGCCGTAGCGCCACACGCTCAGCACCGATGGCGGCAGCGATGGCCTCCACGACCCTTAACATAAGCCTGCAGGGGATGAAAACAACACCGTGTCACATGTCGACATGACGGTTGCATGCACGTACGTGCTGGCTGAACCATGCATGACCCAGCATGCACTGCAAAGCACGGCTGCTGCTTGCTCAGACAACAGCGTAATGTGCATGTGCACAGCATACGAAAGCAGCTGCCAGCAATTACAAATGACACAGGGACACCAGTGTAGCAAATGCACTGCCATTGCATTCACCTGGCCTTGTTCTCTATGCTGCCACCATACGCATCACTGCGCTGGTTAGAAGAGTCCTTCCAGAACTGCACACAAACCACATCAGCAGGGCGTCAGCAGAGGGCCAAAGCCTTACACTGCAAAACACAAATGATGCCACGTATGACAGTCGCCACAGCTGCAGCAGCTCAAACGTCACCAAACACACAGATCACAACAACCAGCTGCAGGTGTCTGGATGTGAGCCGCAGCCATGCGTGTGCCGCAACAAAACTGAGCTCACCGCAAGGCTTGCACCTGCTGCTGGTGTGTGCTGCAGCTGTTCCATGCCTGCTGTTTCCTTTCACAACTCTAGTACGGCACCTGGCAAATCTGGGGGATTGCACACTAAACAGGACAAGGTGGAGTGACTGCTACTAGTAGGAACATCTTCGCACCTGGTCCAGCAGGTACCCGTTGGCTCCGTGGATCTGCAGCAAACAAGACACAGCGCAGTGCAGCTTGGCTCGGCACAGAAGTGCACAGCACAGCGGGGCTGGGTTGGCTTATGTTCTGGCATTGGCAGGCGTCAGACTGTATACCTATCACTGCTATGTTGCAATGTTTTGTGGTTCAAATAGGTAGGCTCTGTTGAGCTTTTTCCCTTTACAACTGTGCATGCAAGTTTTATTGCGAATAGCTCAGGCACAGCGCAGCGGAGCCTACGCCGTGCAGTGTGCCCCAGTGCCCACCTCAACACCATCGAACCCCGCAGCTATGGCATTCACTGCTGCAGCTGCGTAGTCCTGCACAATACCTGGCAGCTCTGCTGCCTCCAGCGCCCTGGGGGTGGGGTGCGGGAAGGGCCCACCCCCTTGGGCGTCACAACCTGCAGCAGCAAATGCAACAACAGTGTTGACTGCGGCAGCTGAGTGTTGCTGAGCAATTGCCCGACAGCTCTGCTGTCTGCAGTGCCCGGGGGGTGGGGTGGGGGAAGGGCCCTCCCTTGGGTGTCACCACCTGCAGCAGCAAATTATACAGCGGCATCTCGAAAGACTTGCTGGATGCTGCAAACACAGCAGTCTCGGTGTCACCAGTATACAGCAGCAATAGGCTTGTATGTTCATGCGTCTCTTGTTTTGAACAAAGGGCGCTAGTCATGCTGCTGCAGACATCAATGGCCGCCGGCTGTGCCATCTCCTCTGCCAGTGCCTTTGCTGCTGCTGCTGGCGCCACAGACTTGTGTTATTTGAAGATGAGAAGGCACTGATGTATGGAAGCAGTCGACTCACTGTGCGCGTGTCAGAAATAAGCAGCGCAGACGCTGACACAGGCATCCCCAGGCAGTGCAGTCTCTTCTGCATATGCTGCTGCTGCTGTCACACTAGCTAGCTTGTATCGTTGGGGCTCAGAAGGCGCTGATATAAATATTTAGTTGTGTACAGTTGACTCACTGTGTAACTGTCAGGGATAGGCAGTGCAGACGCTGACACAGGCAGGCCCCCATCTGGCTGGTAGTCTGCATTCAAATGAAATGAAAACAACGCAACACACACAAAGATACCAGTCGAGCGATATGCTGCTGTGTGCTGAGTTCCTGCAAATGTCTGAAGGCAGTAACTAACGAATGCAAACAGGAGTACACCTGCGCATAAGAAACTGGCAATGCAGGCTGAAGAGTATACCAGTTATTCAAACGTGCTGACATTTGGATACTATGTCACGTATTATGCTAAGCAAGCACAGTCAAGAGAATGTTGTAACTTGGGGGTGACACGCGGCCCACGTGCCACAGCTGGCAGAAGTCACCCCTGATGTACACCATGTACATCGCTGCAAAGCAGAACACAGCACAGATCTGCATATATCAAGCTATGCTGGATGACGGCGTGTAGCTCAGCCTACCTTGGTGTAACACGCTGCCCACATGCCACAGCTGGCAGAAGACACACAAGCACTATCACACAGAGCAGCAGATGTCGTACCTCGGTACGACGCGCTGCCAACATGCACATGCCACAGCTGGCAGGAGACACAAACAACCCACTCGGAGCACCAGGAGGTCTGGGCAGGTCCTGCTCCAGCTATGCATTGCAGGTGCGCACTTGCTTTTACATGGGATCCGTCTGAATCCGTTGTTTGACAAACCCCAACATGCAGGTCTGCTTGCAGAACGCACAGCTGATGCTGCACGGAGAGACAAACAGCAACCAGCGCTTGCATGCATGCAGTGATGCCTATCTGCGGAAAAGGTCACCACTGATGCACACCAACTACAATGCTGCAAAGCAAGACACAGTAGGAAAACCGAGATATTAGCTTTGCTGCATAACAGCATGTAGCCCAACTTGGTGTGACACGCTGTCGACGTGCCACAGCTGACAGAAGAAGATGCTGCCCTTGGCATGCACACCTGCTGTGACCTGCCTCCAGGCCTGCACCTGCTCTCCACTGTGGATGCCAGGCACTTTCAGGTAGCTGCACATACAGCAATTACACAGGTGCAGAACACGGGACAGTAGGAACGACAGCATGTGGTGCACTTGGCTGGCGAATCCTAGTAACACGACTGCTACAATCAAGACCTGCAAACACCAAATGCCTATTGCAGTTTAGACATTTGTGCATGCACCACCAGGTTACAAATGTTGTGCCAGCTGCACCAACCAGTTCAAATGTTGTCATTATCACTGCGTGCAGGCTCACCCTTGTCCCTGCTGTGATATGCAGGTTGCTTCGCTAATGAGGAGCCCTCCTGCAGTCGCCCGCTAAGTTGTCGTGCCAGCTGCACCAAATAGTTTAAATGTTGTTATAACACTGCCTGCACGCTCACCCTTGTCCCTGCTGTGATATGCAGGTTGCTTTGCCAATGAGGAGCCATCCTGCAGTCGCCCGCTAGGGTTGTCGTGCCAGCTGCACCAAACAGTTTAAAAGTTGTTATAACTGCATACACACTCACCTTTGTCCCTGCTGTGATATGCAGGTTGCTTCACTAATAATGAGTCCTCCTGCAGTCACCCGCTGGCCGTAGTAGGTAGCCATTGCAGGCATTGGTACTGTGTTGGGTGCCCTGTTTCGAGTGAGGGGTGCCATCACAATGCGATGCGACAGGCGGTGGCATCCAAGCTGCAGTGGCTGGAACAGCGGCTCTGCGTCTTCTTTTACTTGAAAGGGAAAGAGACGTTGCTGCTGCTGGCGTTGGGGTTGCTGCTGCTGAGGGTCTGGCTGCTGTGGCTGCTGCTTGTCTGCTTGTCGATCCAGCTGCTGTTGCTGTTGCTCGGTTTGCTGCTGCTGGTGGTGTTTGGTTGGATCTTCATGCTGAGCCTGCTGCTGGGGCGGCATGCTGCATGGCACACACACGAAAAAAAGGGTCTTATTATAATATTATCCACACATTACGTTATAATGCTAGTTGCAGCTCAAGTCAGTGGCTCAAGTTTGTGCAAGCTGCTTGGCCATTTGGTTCAAAGAGATCAGCCTTCAAATGGACTTGCGGCACGTGCAATGCAGTGGCAGCTGTACAGCAACCAGCCACTGCATAGCTGTGTCCCCACTAAAGCGGCAGCAGATCAACCGATTCTCCTACTGCTGCTGTCCTTCTGCTGCTGACAGCTGTTCCCAAATATCTAGTGCTGACACATAGCTGCTGCTGCTGCTGCTGCTGGTGGCCTGCTCACCTGTCCTGTGGCTTGCAGCGTTTGTGCTTTCAGAAGTTTTACTGGAGTGCTACGTGTTGTGTTTCGCTGACTGAATCGCTGGAGGCCCGCGGATCAAGCAGTGCCCTCGTGGCATCAAGGCAGGCAACGATAGTTTGGAAATTTGCCGGTGCTGTGGACCCCCGCGCTTTTCAGTATACCGATCAATTCAATGCGGCTGATGGACATTGCCCTAGGGAGCAGCAGCTTAGGCTAGGGTTTGGCTCATGCTCTTCTGGACAAGATCCACCAGACATAAGGGTGCCCCAACCAGGCACTCCAGTAAAAGAGACATCCTGTGACAGATGCCAACGATCCGCAGCATAGACATTCCAACAAGCTCATCAATCCTTTGTAACTGTTACAACTTGCCAAGCATCACTTTGACTCGGTCAACAAGCTGCACTTTCAGCTGCTGCTGTACCTCCCCAAAAACAGCATCCAAAGCTGCCAAGTACTCCCGCAAGCCAGGTATCGCTGCTGGTGGCAGTGCAGGTATCGGCAGCTGCCCCACTGTGTAGTTGCAAACAGGCAGTGGCATGGCCCACTTGCTGCTACTGCTGGCCCCATCAACCACACCATCAGGAACACCAGCCTGGCAGATTTCAAGGTACCAGCCCGTATCAATCTTATCTGCATCAAATCGCATCGCTCCAGCATCGCGCAGTGAGGCTTCCAGCTGCTCTTGCACAACTGGCAGTGTCAGCAGTGCCGGCTGGCAGGTGCCGTTCAGCAGGCGCTTTGCAGCGCACCACGGAAAGAACTTGCCACGTGCAGTCCTGCAGCAACAGGCAGCCGGCGGTGCAGAAGCAGCACAGATTAGCAAGCTGTTTGCAAGACACAGGCAATTGCTCTCAAGGGACAGCGCCGGCTGGCAGGTGCCGTTGAGAAGGCGCTTTGCAGCATACCAGGGAAAGAATTTGCCACGTGCAGTCCTGCAGCAACAGGCAGTTGGCGGTGCATGTCGGGCACTGTCAGAAAACGTTTGCGGCAAAAGGGATGCAGGTGCTTCTACAGACACACCAAGGGACGAATCGCCAGGTGCGGTCCTGCGGCAACAGGCAGTTGGCGGCGCAAAAGCAGCAAACATTAGCAGGCACCACAGCGGCTCACACGGCAGCAGCTTTTGGCAGGACGCAGGCGGTTACTCTCAACAACCAGTGGATCCTGGCAAGCATCGCTATACATGAGATCTGCAGTCACCAAGCATCGAGCCATGCCAGGCCAACCAGAGTCCTGCAACAAAGGGAATAACTTATGACTGAACCAATAGTCTACTCTTGTGCAGGATCATCCCAGGATAGCCGGTATGGCGGTGATTGGATGCGCCACTTGCATCGCCTGAAGTGTGCAAGAGCTGCATGTGTGCATACCAGGAGGAAGCTCTTTACAGGGCAACACAGCCTGCAGCGCACAGCGTGACGACTACTGTGACATGGGTACACTCAAGAACTTGCAACCCAGACACACATCAGCAGGGGCCATGCAACGCATCAACAACAGCAAGCATGTACAGCAATGTGCTGGTTTATGCTTGTTCCCGGCCAGCCTGCATTTGGCGCAACCGAACAAACAGCACAAGTAGCTGGTGTGGCGGAACCCCACCTGTGCAAAAACATCAGTGCTTGGCCATCAGGAGTGGCCTGGCCCATGCCCAGGTGGAAGAAGCGGTTTACGCTGACATCAGCACCAACGTGCAACTTAAGGCTTTTCAAGCCCTAGCCAGCGTTGCACAACCAAGCAAACAGCACAAGTAGCTGGAGTGGCGAAGGATGAACATTACACTATAGTATATACGTTAATTATATAACCTACATAGGTTATACCCTAGTTTCTCACCTGTGCAGAAACATCAGTGCTTGGCCATCAGGACTGGCCTGGCCCATGCCTAGGTGGAAGAAGCGATTCATGTTGACATCTGCACCAGCATCACCCAACAGCTCCTGTGGCGGCTGCGACACCTGCAGGTACAAGCAGTGTGCACACAGGATGCATAAGCTTGTCTCACCAAATTCGCGCTGACATCTGCACCAGCATCACCCAGAAGATCCTGTGGCGGCTGCGGCACATGCAGCATACAGCGAACAGTGTGCACACAGACTGCGTAAGCTTGTCTTACATTTTCTGACGGCGCCACCAGCATCAACAACGCATGTGGTGGCTGCGACACCTGTAGCATAAAGCAAACAGTTTTTCCATAGCTGCTGCTGCTGCTCTTGCTGCTGTAATGTCTGGGATACCTGTCCTTGCTGCCCCTGTTCTCTGCTATCGCTAGCGTCCGCAAATGCGGTGACCACTTGACAGGAAATCCAAATCCCCCTGCACACACCTGTATATAGTGCTGCCGCTTGCCAGCCAGCTCAAAGGCCATACGGTAGGTGTCCTTATCTCCCACGACGCATTCGTACACAACTTCGCGGTGTGAATTCAGCAGCCAGAGCCACTCCAGCACATCTGCATGCGCTGACCTGTCCACCAGCATCTGCCCGCTCTCAGCCGAAAGAAAACCCTTAGGGTTTACTTCCCAGGGCACGCTGAGGTTTAGCAGCCGGTAAACCGCAGGCTCCATCCAAAGATTGTGCCAGAAGTCTGGCCAGATCAGGAATCCGTTTGTTCGGAACTCCGGGACTTCAAACAGAACTTCTGGGTCCTGGACGGGTAAGTTGTCACTATCCAAAAGTAACACCTGCTGGAAGCTGGTCACCCAGCACAGTGCATGCACCTTTGCAACCCAACTGGTCAACTTTGTGTCCTTAGGGTGTGGCTGCAACGTCCCAATGTGCTTTCTCTGCACTGCTAGGCCATCTATCAATGTAATGCGGGCCTTTCCTGCAGCTGTTTCAGCTGCTATAAGCCCACGTACTAGTGCTGCTGCTGCTGGATCGAACTCCTGTTGCCCATAGTACACTATCTCAATGGGCAGCTTGCAGTGCAGGTGATGCCGCAACATGCGCAGTAAGATGTACGCATTGCCCAAATGCGTCCTGCTGCCACCAACAATCAAGATGCCTCGGCTAACGCTGCTGCTGCTGCTGCTACTTGAGGATGCTATACCGGCTGCATCAGCTGTCAACAGCTGCTGCTCCTGCAGGGCTGTTCGAGGTGCCTCTGCTATACCAGCAGCAGCCTCAGCACTTTGAAGTGCTTCACTATCTCTGCTGCTGCTGCTGCTGGCGTCATAGTGCCTGCGGATTGCCATAACTCGTGCGGCAGCATGCCCATCCTGCAAGCTGTGCTGCAGGAGCTGCACATCCACCACCAGCTGCTGTGCCATTTTGAATGTAACACGCTCAGGCAGGCGCGCACCTTGCAGGAAGCGCTGCGCTGCAGCTGTTGTGACTGATTCTGACAGCTGGGAACGCTGTAACTGGATACTGGCATCCAAGTGGGCGGCCTGCTCATGGTTTTGCTGCTGCTGCTGTTGTTGGATTGCAAGGAGCGGCACACCTGAGAAAGTGCTGCTGCTGCTGCTGCTGCCGATTGCGGCCAATGATTGCCAAGGTATACTGCTGTCACTGCTGCTGTGGGTGACGGCAGCCCATCCAATCGCCAGCAGTACCACGACTGCAGCTGCTACTGCTGTCAGCTTAGGTGTCTTGTCCCGCTGCTGTGATTGTTGCCCACTAGCTGCTGCAGCTCGGTCTTGTGCGTGCTGCATTGCTGCTGCAGAATCAGTGCCTGGACTGTCTGCTAATAAACTGCATCAACTAGCAATCCATTGAGATTGTTGCTGGGAGCTGTCACGGGGATGGAGTGCAGCAGCATGGGCAGTAGCAGTGAAGCTAGTACTACAACAGTCAAGTGACCTGCTGAGCGGCAGGGATTGAAATGCGTCTAGGTGACGCTCAGCTACATTTTAATTCTGCTGAGCCTCGTAGAACGCCATCACCAAGCGACAACTGATTCCACAAGCTAATTTATTAAACTGCGACTATGAGGAAGATTGGGCGATGGGATATAACCGCATGCTGTGACTGCCTGCTGCCCTGGGTGTTTATCCTGCAGCACCAGGCAACCCAAGACAACCTGCAGCCAGCTTGTCTTTAACAAGCCCAGCTTCAAATTAGTGACATGTCACACCCGCAACTCATGGTGGCTGAGTGTCTGTGGACCTCCGGCTTAAACACGTGATCCATTGCTTAATCCAATGCATTCGGTACCGAGCTGGCGGATTGACGTGCATCTAAGCACCTGCAGAAAACCTCGTTGAGCGCTTGCTGAGTCTCGCACGATGCATGCACTTCAAGAACGTTTTTTGCGTGTCTAATAATGACGTTTTAGTAGGCTTCCTGCATGAGCTCGCAGTCAGCAGGAGCTGTGCCAAGTACAGCTGCTGCAGGTCACTATGCACTCCCTAGCTGAGCAGCAACATCAGACCAGCGCTCGCATGTTGCTGCAGTATGGAGGGATCGCAAGTCGCTCCCTGCAGCGCAGCATTCAGGTGCGTATTCTCACGGCCACTGCTTGGCCCAGCAGCATTCTGCTGTTTGCATGCTCCAAGGTGCCTCCATTCGGTGCTGCTCAGAGGTGTAAGTGCCTTTGATAGATGCAAGCATACAGATGATAACCTTGTTACTCGACTCCAACATGCTTATTGGATTAACAAGGTGCCTGCAGGAGTACTGCCAAGCACACAGCCTGGCTGAGCGGCTCATAGCTTGTGCTGCATGATTTGGTGTCCTGCAGGGCGCAGCACAGCGTGCAGCGCAGCATGCAACTCAACAGCAGCAGCGCTCGGTGCTCAGTGCAGCAGCAGCTCAAATTGGAGACGCATCTCCGGCCTCAGATGCGAGCGCACACAGCAGCAGACAGCCACAGCCAGAGCAGCAGCTATCGCAGCAGAACCTGCAGCAATCGCAACCTGCTGCGAGCTCCAGGCCGGCTGGGCCCACTGCTAGGAAGATATCTGCATCGCTGCGCGCGGCACAATTGGCTGCAGAGCAGCAGAGGATGGCCATGGAGCAGCAACGGCAGCATCACGAGACGCAGCAGGCGCTGCAGGCAGTAACTCAGGAGCTGCAGGAAGTGAAGAACCTTCTTCTTGGGCAGTTAACACCGTTCCAGCAGCTACAGCTACAGCAGCCGCAACAGCAGCAGTACTTGCAGAAACAACAGCCACTGCTACTGCCATCTGACCAACAACAGCAGCAGTACTCGCAGGAACAGCAGCCTCAACTACTGCCATCTGACCAGCAGCAGCTGGGAAACCTGCCACCATCGCCGCCGCTGCTGCAGCAGCAACAGCAGCCGGGCGCACATGCACCAAGCAATACTGCAGGTCATTCCAACCAGCAGAGCCCTTTTAGTGGGAGCAGCACTAGTAGCAGCAGCAGCAGCGGCAGCAGCAGCAGTAGTCAAACACAGCCCAGAACTCGGCGGCCGGCAAGGCGTTACTACCAGCCAGGCACCAGCAGCACCATAACCAGTGTAGCTCCTGGCAATGGCACAGGATGGTCGCAGGTGCCTGCAGGAAGCAGCAATGGTCCTGCTGCTGCTGCTGCTGGTGTGCCCGCTGCAGTGTGTCACACCAGCAGCAGTAGCAGCCCTAGCGCAGCAGTGCCTGGTGCACGGCCTGCAGCAAGCAATGGCAGTGCTGCTGCTGCTGGTGGTGGTCCTGCAGATGGCATGTACAACAGCAACAGTCTCAGCAACGGCAGCAGCACCAGCAGCAGCATGACAGATGGGAATGGTGCAGGCCAATGGGTATCAGGGGGCCCAGGGCTAACAGCAGGCAGCGGCAGCAGCAGCAGCAGCAACAGCAACTTGACAGATGGAAACAGTTCAGGCCAGATGGTGTCAGGTTCAACAGCAGCCAGCAGCAGCAGCAGCAGCAGCCTTACCACTGTGCCAGGTGGACCTTGGCAGCGCAGAGGCTTCCTAAACGATACCCTGACTGACGCCATCCTAAGCACGCTAGCTGACTCACAACGAGGCCTCACTGCCTTGCCATTGTGGCAGCAGTGGGGCGATGCGCAGCTGGTGGCAGCTTGGGATGCAGCAGTTGCACAGCTGCCTGCTGCAGTGGATCAGCTGGCGGCAGTGAGCTTGCAGGGGCCAGTCAAGCTGGTGTGCTTCGACCTGGAGACCACCTGCTGTGAGTGAAAGAAATTGGTTTGTGTTTATGAGTTGCTGCCAATAGTACAGTCTCTGGTCATGTGGTGCTGGCTAGGGCACAAAATATGTCGCGTCGTGTCTCGAGAGGTAGGATGCTGTGCGTTATGTGCTCTTGTACTGCCTGCTTTACACTGTAGTGCCCAGCTGGCAGTACAAGAAGGTACTGCAGTTGATGAGCTGGCTGCAGTGAGCTTGCAGGGGCCAGTCCAGCTGGTGTGCTTTGACCTGCAGACCACCTACTGTGAGTTTGGTTTTCTGTATCCAAGTTTTTGTGTCCAAGTTGCTGCTAGTTGCACAGTCTCTGGTCATGCAGTGCTGGCTAGGGCTCAAATCACACCGCGTTAAAGTCCCAAGAGGTAGTACGCTGTGCAATGCGCGCGCTTGGGGTGCAGCGGTTGCTGAGCTGCCTGCTGCAGTTGATGAGCTGGCGGCAGTGAGCTTGCAGGGGCCGGTGAAGCTGGTGTGCTTCGACCTGGAGACCACCTGCTGTGAGTGATAAAAACTGGTTTGTGTTTATAAGTTGCTGCTAATTGTACCGTTCTGGTCATGCAGTGCTGGCTAGGGTTTGATGTGTGTCGCGTTGTGTCTCAAGAGGTAGGATGCTGTGCATTGTGTGGCCTTGTACTGCCTGCTTTACACTGTAGAGCCCAGCTGGTTGTACAAGAAGGTGCTGCAGTTGTTGAGCTGGCTGCAGTGAGCTTGCAGGGGCCAGTAAAGCTGGTGTGTTTCGACCTGGAGACCACCTGCTGTGAGTTGGTTTGTGTATTCATCTCTGCTAGTAGTATAGTCTTGTTTGCTCAACGGGAGATGGTGGGTCATGCGGTGCTGGCTGGGGTTGGAATATGTTTCGCCGTTTCCCCAGAGGTAGTGTGCTGCGTCGCATGCGGTGCACTTTGACTCGTGCTTTCACCTGGAGACCACGTGCTGTGAGCTGGGTTTTGTGTTCAAGGTGCTGCTAGCTGTATGATCTGGTTTGCTGGGTGCAGTGAGCTTGCAGGGGCCGGTGAAGCTGGTGTGCTTTGACCTGGAGACCACCTGCCGTGAGTTGGTTTTGTTGGCTGGGCCCGTTAGGATCACCTATAGCGGTCAGCTTTGCGATCAAATGGGTACTGCTCGTGTTTTGAGCGAATCTTCACATGCTGTGCATACGGAATTACTGGAGACCACCTTCTTTGGGTTGGTTTTGGTATCCAAGTTGCTGCTGGTTGTATTGTTTGCTTTGCTGGCGGCAGTGAGCTTGCAGGGGCTGGTGAAGCTGGTGTGCTTTGACCTGGAGACCACCTGCTGTGAGTTTGTTTGTTTGTTTGTTTGTTGTATTGGAAGGCGACCTATGCAGTCTGGTTTGCCAATCCAGGGGCAGGGGTCATGCTGTGCTAGATAGGGCTTGATATTGTGGCTGTTTCCCACGAGGCAGTGACAAGCATTGCATGCCTTGTATCGCCTGTTTCACGTGAACTGTGCACGTCCCTCTTTGAATCATCAAAGGTTTGCCATGTGCCGTTGCTTGCATCCTGGGGGTCCTGACACTTGCTTGGCATCCGAACACCTGAAAGCCTGACAATTTGTTTGTTGTGTGCGTGATTGTCTGTCTGTTCACACAGTGGGCACTGCAGACATACTGGAGCTCCTGAAAGCCTGACAATTTGTTTGTTGTGTGCGTGATTGTCTGTCTGTTCACAGTGGGCACTGCAGACATACTGGAGCTTGCAGCCACAACAGCAGATGGCCAGCACTTCAAATCCCTGGTCAGTCCTCTGACAGCAATCAGCCCTGGATCGACTCAAGTAACAGGGCTGCGCTGGACGGACGTGTGCAATCAGCCGCCGCTCGCAGTTGTGATGCTGCATTGGGTGCGTTGGCTGCAGCAGCAGTGTGCAAGGGCGCCGGGAGGCAGCAGCACACTCGTACTTATGGGGCACAACATAAAGAGGTGCGGCACATGATGGCATTCCTGCTGCAGCTGCCTAGTTTGTGACACTTTGCATCCATATGAGCTTGATGTTGTATCACACACACATTATCTTGTACAAGCAAGCTGCCTGTGCAGCTGGGACCTTGGCACCTAGTCCTAGTCCAGCGCTAGTATGGTGACAAGTATTGGAACGTATCCACAATTGCTCACCCCACGTTCCTGCTGCTGCGTTTGATCTGCTGCAGCTTTGATGTGCCTCACTTGCGCACCTGGGCCGACGCAACATGCGAGCTGCTTGTATGGTTGAAAATGTTGGAATGTAATCACGAGTGCTCGTCCCACTCTCCTGCTGCTGCTTGCTTCAGGTTGATCTGCCTCATTTGTGCAGCCGTGACCTTGGCACCTAGTCCTAATGCTCTCTCTGTGTTTCCCTGCTGCTGCGTGCTTCAGTTTTGATCTGCCTCACCTGCGCACCTGGGCCGGCGCACTGCGGCAGCCGTACCTTGCGCAGCTGCTGCAGTCGGCACGTGCGGCACCAAACCCCGCTGCAGCTGTTGTGTCTGTGGCACTTTGCATCCATATGAGCCTGATGTTGCACACACTGTCTGTGACAGATTGTCATGAATATACGGGCTGCTTGTATGCTTGAGAGTACTGAAAATAGTCACAAGTGCTTGCCCCACTTTCCTGCTGCTGCGTGCTGCAGCTTTGATCTGCCTCACTTGCGCACCTGGGCTGGCGCGTTGCGGCAGCGCTACCTTGCGCAGCTGCTGCAGCCGCTACTCTCGGCACCAAACCTTCCACAGCAGCAGCAGCAGCCTGGCGCCTCATGGCAATGCATGGACACAGTGCTAGTTGCGAGAGAGCTGCAGCAGCAAGGCCCCTTGAAAACGCTGAGCAGCGTAACGCTGCAGAAGCTCAGGGAGCACTTTGGCATCGAAGCCAACAACGCCCACAGGTGTGAAAGTTTGCTTTGCTTTGTTTGGCATTGTTGGTTGAATGGCTTGTGAATTGGCCTGTAGTTCTGTACCTGCTTGGTGGTGTCTGAGTGGGGGTTTAGGGTGCAGCTTTTTCTGCTGGGAAAGTTAGGCTGCAGAAGCTCAGGGAGCACTTTGCTAACAACGCCCCAAGGTGTGTGGGTTCGCTCGGTTGATTCAGCATTATTGGGTGAATGTCTCATGAACGGGCCTGCTCGGTGGCTTTTGAGCTGGGGTTTCAGGGTGAAGCATGCAGCTGTACAGCAGCGTTTAGGTTGCGTGTGTGGATTGGCCACTGCATGTTGGTGTGCGGGGATTTGCAGCGAAGGCGATGAATTGTTGGAAGCCATTGGTTTCAGGAGTGGCTGACCTCCTGCTGCTGCTGATACTGTGTTGCAGGGCTCTGGATGATGTGCTGGTCAACCTTCAGGTCTGTGACAAACTGCTGCAGCTGCACCCCGACCTGCAGCAAGGTACAGCAGCAGCAGCAGCAGAGTTGCCAGCGGCAGAACTAGATCGCCTGGCTGAGCGGTGGCTCATGCTGCAGGCATTGACAGCACAGGGGCAGGTCAATAAGGCTCACAAGCCGGAAGCACAACGGCAGCAGAAGAAGCAGCAGCCACGGCAGCAACAGATGCTGGGGCTTCAACAGCAGCCGCACTTGCAGCAGCAGCAGCAGCAGGTGCCACTCTGGAGTCCAACTAACAGTCAGCCACCACAGCAGCAACCACAGCAGACACAGGAGAGGCAGCAGGTGCAGCAGGTGCAGCAGCAGCAGCAGCAGGCGGCAACGCCGGGCACAGCCATAGCACAGCAGGCGCTGCAGCGGTCACAACAGCAGCAGCAGCAGCCTGAGCAGCTACAGCAGCAGCACGAGCAAGAACATGTGCAGCAGCAGCAGCAGCAGCAGCAGGACGGACAGTTACCTTGGGACTTGATCCCACCGCAGCAGCTGCCGACACGTTTGCAGCCGCTGCAGCTGCAAAACTCGTATCAGTACAGCAGTGCTGCCCTGGCCAGCAATAGCAATAGCAGCAGCAGCAGTAGTCCACCTGGTAGTGCTGGCAGCAGCAGTAGCAGTGGCAGTGGCAGTGCTGGCAGCGGCAGCGGCAGCGGCAGCGGTAGCATGCTGCTGCCGCCGATTGATGCAGAGGCAGTAGAGGCCAGCGTTGCAGCAGCGCTTGACAGCCTCACGGAAGCAGATCTGCGCTTTGATGCTGGCGAGTTGGCTGCAGCTTGGCTGCCGTGCTTTTCGGAAGTGTCGGTTAAGAACAAGGTGTTTGCGAAGAAGCAGTGTGAGAAGTTGGCAGCTGCGGGGCTGAACAACATGCTGCAGGTGGGTGAGGACTGTCAGAGACCTGTCAGAGACCTGATTTTGCTTTTTGTACACACACAAAAGGATACAAGACTACATACTTGCTCTATCAGGTGTTTGTTTTTTCAAAGAAGCAGTGTGAGAAGCTGACAGCTGCTGGGCTGAACAACATGCTGTAGGTGGGCGAGGTGTACAGAGGACTGTCAGAAACCTGATTTTGCTTTTTGTTTACACACACAACAGGATACAAGACTACCTACTTGCTCTGTGATATGTGCATCATGTCAGCTGGTATTGAATAAAAATGGTTTTTGAAGAAGCAGTGTGAGAAGTTGACGGCTGCTGGGCTGAACAACATGCTGCAGGTGGGTGAGGTGTACAGAGGACTGTCAGAAACCTGTTTTGTTTTTGTGTTTGCTGATTACAAGAGTATGTGACTTGCTCTATGATAGTCGGCATCCAAGAGCAACAAGGTATTCATGAAGAAGCAGTGTGAGAAGCTGGCGGCTGGGGGGCTGAACAACACGCTGCAGGTGAGCATCGTGCTGTTCTTTGCAAGGAATCAAGACCCACAGGGTGACTGTGTGGGCAAATTGATGCCTCAAGGGCATATGCCAACGACATCTGGTGCAAATTCGTCAGTGGATCTGCTCTCATTGAAACTTCTATCATTGCGTCTGTCGTCTGTGGTGCTGACATACATCCAGAAGATTGAGGCATGCGTAGATGCTATGTACTCCATCTCCATTGTTATGAACCGCCCACATGATTGACACTGTTTGCTTGACACTGCTGAATGCATCTAGTCATACATGCAGGTGCTGACGTACGCCCCCAAGATTGAGGCATGTGCAGATTCTATTTACTCTATCTTTGTTTTTGAACCTGCACACATCGACGCTGCTAAATGCATCTTTGTTTGCAACTCTGTACATCCACACTGCTAATTGCATATTTGTTTGCAACTCTGCACACATTGAGACTGCTGAGTGCATCTTGTCATGCTCACAGGTGCTGACCTATGCCCCCAAGATTGAGGCCTATGCAGACGCAATCAGCATCACCCCACCAAGCAGCAGCAGCAGCAGCAATGTTGGCGGCTTTGATGACAGCCTGCCGGGCAGCAGCAGCAGCAGCAGCGCGGCTGGCAGCAGTGACGAAGAAGGTCCTGCTGCTCCTGACGAGCAGAAAGTGCACCTGTTGGGCAGGTGAGCCGCCTGAGGCTGCAGACCTTTGACTGAGTATCGCTGATTGATGACAACCGCGCATCTGTCATTATCTTGAATGACTGAGCACCAGTGCGGTCTGCACACCTGCTGAGCAGGTGAGCCGCCTGAGGCTGCAGACCTTTGACTGAGTATCGCTGATTGATGACAACCGCGCATCTGTCATTATCTTGAATGACTGAGCACCAGTGCGGTCTGCACACCTGCTGAGCAGGTGAGCCGCCTGAGGCTGCAGACCTTTGACTGAGTATCGCTGATTGATGACAACCGCGCATCTGTCATTATCTTGAATGACTGAGCACCAGTGCGGTCTGCACACCTGCTGAGCAGGTGAGCCGCCTGAGGCTGCAGACCTTTGACTGAGTATCGCTGATTGATGACAACCGCGCATCTGTCATTATCTTGAATGACTGAGCACCAGTGCGGTCTGCACACCTGCTGAGCAGGTGAGCCGCCTGAGGCTGCAGACCTTTGACTGAGTATCGCTGATTGATGACAACCGCGCATCTGTCATTATCTTGAATGACTGAGCACCAGTGCGGTCTGCACACCTGCTGAGCAGGTGAGCCGCCTG